>CAOJBK010990489.1:0-17271 GCA_948294925.1 Codiaeum variegatum | reverse complement strand
CACTTTCTTCGTCTTTCAAGCCCGAACTTTAAAGTAGTTCCTCTGAGCTTCAGAATTCAAATTAATTACTTAGAAATGGCTGAAAACACTAGAATAAACACATTAAATTCAATTTAACAAGTAAAATCATCAAGAACATGAGAAAAAATAATGTATAATTTGTTAGTTATCGATAAGAGATGTGACTATCGCCGAGGGCCTAGCCATAAGACAGACCATTACAAGGCCCTAAGGCACAAAATTAAAGATTTTCTCGATGCCAATGACATTCTCCTACCTACTTCTAACATTGGCTCTAATCTTTTTTCCAGAACATAATGTTAATTCCATCCTAGCTTAATTTGACAAAGAGGGGTCTACACATCTCATATCTAAAGCTATGCCTTTGAGCAATTATCACTACACTAGAGAGCACCTACCTTTCTTAGGGAAGTCTATATCCCCTAATTACTCTTATTTGGATGACCAAACTTCCTTTGGGAGGTCAATCCAATATGATTATTACTATGTCATGGACTTGAGACACCTAGGTGCTAAAATTAATGCTATCACAAGTAATAGGAGAATAACTCAAGCTCCTACTACTCCTCTACAATATGTAAGCCAACCAGTAACTCAGTTTAAGGGAACTCTTTAACCTAAAGAGGACCCCTTGCTCAAACAACTAAAGAAAACTCAAGTAAACATCTTTATCTGAAGTCTGTTGATGTCCTTCTATCCTCACCGCAGAGCTCTTTGTAAGGTGTTGAGCCATTGTCAAGCACCTATTGACATATCTTCAGACACTTTGGTTGCCTCTATCACCAGTTCTACCAAAAGGGCATCAATCTACTTCACTAATAATGAAATCCCACCTAGGGGACCCCATAATGATCCTCTTTACATCACGATCATTACAAGGAAAAAGACTATTCCAATGACTCTAGTTGACAATGGTTTTGCTCTTCATGTCTATCTGTTTAAGGTGGTAAGTTACCTTATTTGGGTGCTATTGATTTTTCTCCTTCAGATCAGATTGTATAGGCTTATGACAATTCAAAGAGAGAAGTTTTGAGGGTGTCAACTCTGACCATCACCATAGGCCCAACTAAATTTCAAGTGCCCTTTCAAGTCATTGTTGTTCCTTCATATTTCAATTTACTACTAGGTAAACCTTGGATCCACCAAGCTAAGGCGGTGCCATCTACCTTGCACCAAAAGGTCAAGTTCCCACTCAAGAATGGAATAGCCACAATTAAAGTAAATACATTTGGAAAATCTGAAGTCCCAAATAGAATTCCCATTTTAGAAATCCAACATGAGCTGCCAGCATATCCTTTATCTGGCTTCTCATTCATCCAATTCATTGAGACTTTTGAGAATCTGAAGGAAGCAATCTCTCTAAACTTTAACCCATACAACAACCCAATGATTGGCAACATCTTCCAACATATGGCCTATTTTCCTAGTATGGGCTATGAAAAACCAATAAGAGATGAAGTCCTTCAATGAGTATCCATCCTCCATTTCACCTTTTGGCTTGGGCTATCACCTGACAAATGATGAAATTAAAGAAGTAAAAGCCCAAGAAAGAGAAAGGTCTCTCATAGCTAGCAAAAAGGGGGAAGATGACTACCTCATGAGGCCCTACTTTAAGACTCTAAATGGACATTTTGTGCAGGAGGGAGAGACAGTTCCTTACTGTGCTTTTCCCAAACCTTAGGTCTATCCTGTAACTGGTATCAAGATTCTTGCCTTTGAGCTCTTTTCTAATGTGAAACTTCTAAAGACTACCATCCCATCTACTTTCTGGCTGAGGGTTACGAGGAGAACATGAAAGCTAGTCTTTTTGACAAAATAGTTGTCCTATCTGACAAGAAGGAAAAAGCTTACCTCTCCACCTCAATCAAGCCCATCCTGGGAAAGCTTGACAACTAGTCCTACGAAGCAAGCCTCTCTCCATCAGAAGTGACTAAATTTGAATAAAAAACTGAGTCTAAAATTGAGTCTGAGTCTGAGTCTGAGTCCTCTGATTTTGAGTATGATAATGTAACTGGTCCACTAAGTTTTAACTTTAAATATGATGTAATTGTGGACCTTTACCCTATTACTATCAATAAAATGACCAAGTTTTCTTATAACGATTCTGTCACTTTATTTTCTTTTGATGGTCCAACTGATGAATCTGACCTCAGTCAATCAGAACAAGAGCCCATAAATACTAGCACTCATGACTTGCCTAATACATACATTGCATATGCATTGTCAAACAAACGGGACACAAAATCCACCATCTAGAGATTCGAAGACTACTTCACTAGGAAGCCCAGTGACATGACGGACTCAATCCAAGCATCAATGTCCATTAGATTTTAACCTACTTAGATTATAAGCCTATCAAATAGAAATTAAGGTGCATGAAACTGGCATGGTCCATTCTAATCAAAGAAAAGGTCTCTAAGAAATTGTTTCATCACTTCATTAGACCAATTAGTTATCCGTCATGATTGGCAAACATCATCCCAGACCAAAAAATGACGGGAAGGTTAGAATGTGTGTTAACTATCGAGATTTAAATAGGGAATGTCCCAAAGATGATTTTCCTTTGCCACACCTTAACTTGCTATTAGATGATTAGCTAATTCATAGATGGTTTCCTTAACTGATATAACGATCGGGTACAATCAGATTCTTGTACACCCTCCAAATAAGGAGAAAATAGCCTTCATCATGAAATAGGGGACTTATTACTACAGAGTCATACCTCTCAGGTTAAATAATACTAGAGCCACCTACCAAAAAATGGCCACCACAATCTTCAATGACATAATGCACAAAGAAGTGGAAGTCTACGTAGATGACATGGTTGTTAAAGGCACCACTACTGAACAACACTTACAAGCACTGGATAAGTTCTTCATTGGACTTCAATAGTATAATCTCAAGCTCAATCCTACTAAATGCATATTCATAGCCTCATCTGGAGTGTTCCTTGACCACATGGTTAGCAAGAAAGGGATTGAAATCGACCCTGCCAAATCCAAGGCAATCATTAACATGCCACCTCCTAAAACTGAAAAAGGAGATAAAGGGGTTCCTGGATCACCTCTGATACATCAACTAATTCATCCATCAATTAGTGGATACCTGTGGTCCCATATTCAACCTATTAAAGAAAAACTCCTCTAAGCAGTGGAATGAGGAATGTCATAAAGCCTTTGAACATATCAAGCAGTACCTGGCAAACCACTATCGCTCAACTTCATAGTCATTGATGAAACCACCATACTGGCATAAAATTCTCCAGAATCTCATAAGGAAAATGCCATCTACTATTTGAGTTAGAGAATGCTAACACACAAGCTCAAATATAGTTATATTGAAAAGCTAAATCTCATTTTGGTATGGGTCTGTCACAAGCTCAGACATTATCTAGGGAGATACATCACACATGTCCTCACTGACCAAAGTCCACTCAAGTATCTCATGAAGAAACTTGTCCTTGACAGTAAAATGGCTATATGAATGGCAATCTTGGAAGCCTATGACCTCAAATATGTTCACAGGAAAGCCATCAAGGGTAGTGTCATTACTGACCAACTAGTCGTTGGCCCGACCGGCAATCACTAGGAAGAACTTAAATTTCTTGATGAGGACATTTTACTCATTCAACATGAAACATTGAAGTTATTCATTAATGGAGAAACCGACAACAAAGGATATGGTGTCGAAATGGTGTTTCTTATGCCTACCGGTGAAAGATTACTTGTGGCAATCAAACTGGATTTTGAGGTAACAAATAGCAAAGCTGAATATGAAGCCTGCATTTCTAGACTGGAATCAGTCATTCAGATTGGAATCAAGAACTTGGAAGTGTACGAAGATTCAAACCTCATAGTCTCTCAAGCCTTGGAAAAATGGAAAATCAAAGAGGATATATTGGTTCCTTACCATAAGTGACTCAAAGAGTTGGTAGCTACCTTTGATGCTCTATCCTTCCATTACTTGCCAAGAACACAAAACAGATTTACCGATGCACTGGCAACTCTAGAATCAATGATAGAAATACGTGATGGGTTCCTTATCCTTCCTATTTCTATAAGCATCAAACGCAAGCCAAGTTTCTAGTCCTACTACCTAAGTATTCAAGAAGCTGAACAAAAGCCTTAGTACTGGGACATTTACAACTACCTTATAAAAGGGAACCTATCCAGAAGAAGCCTCTAAGTAAAAAAGGAGAACCATAAGAAAAATAGCCAGCGAATACATCCCAAGAGGTGACATTCTTTATAGGAAAACCTTGAATGGCATCCACCTAAGAAGCATTTCTGAGGAAGAACCCAATAAAATCATGGAAGAAATCCATGGTGGGAAGGAAGGCATCCATATGAATGGATGGGCGTTCTCCTACAAAATCATAAACTAAGGTTATTACTGGCTCACCTTGAATGGAGACTTTGTGTGATTTTCCCATAGATGTCATAAATGCCAAGAATATACTAAGCTTTAAAAGTTTCCCTCTTCTCCATTTAATCCAATATCAACTCCTTGACCCTTCGCTATTTGGGGAATTTACGTCATTGGCAAGATTTTGCTGAAATCATCTGTTGGCCATGAATATATTCTAGTTGCCATTGACTACTTTACCAAATGGGTGAAGGTTGTAATCTATCAAGTTCTAGACTTAAAAAAGGTGGCTTAGTTTATAAAGGTAAACATCATCATAAGGTATGGTGTCCCACATGAAATCATTTCAGATAATAGTTCCCACTTCCAGAAAGAAGTAGTTGTCCTCTTAAAGAAAGAGAAGATACAACATCATAGGTCCTCTCCATATAGAACTCAGACCAATGGTGCAGTTGAGGCTATTGATAAATCATTAAAGAACATGATTCAGAAAAATTATTAGCAACCACAAAGGTTGGCATCTGCACTTGACAAGTGCCCTCCTTGGGTACAAAACTAAATACAAATCAACTATTAGAGCCATACCAAAATCATTAGTCTATGGAATGGAAGCAGTCCTATCTATAGAATTAGAGGTTCAGATAACAAGGGTTCTCTAAGAAAATCAGATCTCTGAACTCGATTGGAAATAGGCTTATACGACCAACTCAACTTAATTGATGAGAAAAGGTTGGAAGCCCTGCACCAAACTCAAAATTACCAACCGAGGCTTACAAAACATTTCAATAAAAGAGTCAGGAGTCACAATTTTAGAAACGTGACCTAATCTTAAAAGAGATCCAATAAGTCATACAAAACCCTCAAGGGAAATTCAGACCTACTTAGAGCAAGCCTTATCTCATTAAGAAAATCATGTTAAATGGAGGCATCATACTGATCGACATCGACGATAATGAGTTTAGTCATTCAACCAACCTCAATTAGCTCAAGAAATACTTTATCTATTATTCTTATTGTATGAGCATGCATTCAAGCATCACATTTTTGTAACAAGAACAACGTGGACCTAATTCTCCAAAAATTACCATGCTCTTCATTTTTCAAAAATCTATTGAAGGAGATATGTAGGCAACCCTTATGGGCACAGTCCTAAGCATTCATTAAAATTCAAAAGTTTACTTCTCATTGGTCTCTTTAACATTGCATGCAAGAGTTAAAATGAACAACTAAACAAAATCAAAAAAATAATGGAACTCGTGAAGCTGAAAACCTGAAAGGGCGACTTAGGCAAAATTTAGGGTACAACCTGCTAGACTAAAATTGAAATGGCAGTCTAGGCAGCAATCAAGGCAGTTCGTTAAGTTAAAAACCCAGAAGGGCAGCTTCGACAAAAATAAGAGCTTAATAAAAATAAAATGCATTTTATTGAGGTCTTATTCATCTTTTGGAACATCCAAAACAAATCACTTGAGATAGAAAATCAAAAGAAACATAAACAAAAATAAACCAAAAGTCTTATTCAAAAGCCTAGTTTAGACTTAGACTCAATCTTCAATCTTGGTCAAGAGGGTGTAACACTTCTTCTTCTCCTTCTGCCAACATGCTTCAATTTACCAATTAATGTACTCTAGAAGCTTACTATAGTCATCGCAAGAAATCACCATCGCCCTTGTGAAGTCACTAATCCAACACTTGAGAATAGTTGTAGCCACCTTGGCATTCAAAATAGTTGCCTAAAAAAGTGGACCATCTGAGGGCACATTTTGATCATGTCCCATCTGACAAAGAACTCGAGTAGCCTGATACTAAGTCACCTCCTTAAAATTGTGCTTGAATCTTTGGCTCTTTGGCATGAATTGTTTGATGGTATACTAATCAGGTCTCCAAAGCAATTCAGAAGGACTCAGCTCCATCAACCAACTAATCCAATCCTTCTCAATTGAAAAATGGATAACGACTTAGTTTGATACTAAGATGCCTGATAATCTATCGACTCAGGACCATGAAAAATCTTAGGATGATCCATTAACCAAATTTGAAAGAAAACATGATAGTCAAAAATTGCCTCATGCATGCCAAAACAAATAAGCAATGAAAAGTTTTAAATACTTGGAGCAAAATCGGACTAATGGTCTAAGGCTCCCTCAAGTTGCAATAACGATTAAGGCTGAGCAGTGTCTCAACCAAAATCATACTAGCAATTGACTTTCCCTCACCCATCTAGGGTATCAGCTCAACCATCTTCACATCACCTCATCCAATTGGGCCCACAAAGATATAGATCGTGGTCAAGCCAAATGCATAAGCCTTCAGTCTCCTAGCTGACCAAACTAGGCCATTTGAATCCTCCTAAAACATGTCGGCCAAAGCAAGCAAGTCAACAAAATATCCTTCACTATACCAAAAGTAGCCTCTATATTCAAAACCAAAAGCCTTTTGAAAGAATTAAAGTAATGTACCCTTTCAATTGGAACAGCTAGATCAGCCTCGGGGTTAGTACTAAGAAAAATTGAAAACTCCTTAAAAGTTGTACATATCTCATCCATACCAGCTCCAAATCAGAAAACGTGGTCAACCAGATCCTAAAATATGATACAAGATTTCAAAAAATTCCAATCAATTTTGACGCCCCTAAGCATCGGCAAGGCACTTATACCATACCTCCCGATGTTGATGCTGCTCACTTAGTCCAATTTCTTACATCACCCATTCTTCACATGAATGAGTATGGATCTATTTATGAGGAAACTCATAAAATACTTTATTTCTCAAAAACAAATTTTCATGAGAAAAAATGCAACCCAATTTCAGAAAAAGTTGAAATTGTTAGGGTTGTATGCCCTAGAGCTTGTACTTTGTATATATATTTGTAATCTTAATCCAATATTGGCATTTAATGTATATGTTTTATTTTAAATGATTTCCCTCATTTTATTGTATGATGTATATATGTTCCATAAGTACTATGTAAGAGAATATATTCTCAAAGAGTTTAGGAATATGGAGACAGATTCTTTTTGTCATGGACTTTAAAGAAAGTTCATAGTCATAGGATTATTGGTAGGAACATCATTAATTCGGAGAAACCGTCACCTCTATTTTCATCCATGATAAGTATGAGATACTTGTTGGTATAGAGGTAGTAAGTCTCATACTACAGATATGTGATATCATGATAACATGTGGACACTCATGAGATGATTAAGTCAAACAATGACATTAGATGATAGACATATAGGTTTTATCCACTAGTCAATGTCTTAACATCTAGATCATGATTATGCATATAATCCTTAGACTTGAGGTGACATGTTATCTAACATATTGGTGGTTATGGTTTGTTACTGCTTACATACAGGTACTATCCAAATATTGGTATATGGCATATGGTGGACATAATCAGTGGTATGTTGAGATAAGTGATCTCTAAGAAATGATTCATTAACTTGGGTAAACAAGGAAGGAATCCTATGAATTCTAGTTGTTCTCGATTCACAAATTCGTGGCCAAGGTAGTAAAGGTTCACTAGAAAGAGTTTCTAGTAAGAATCGGTTTATCAAGAATTAGAAATGGATAGGAGTCATATGATCTAGCATATAGGGTTTAACTATTCCATTACCCTAGCTAAGATCAGGAATCCATAATGAAGGGACTCGAGTGCATAGTAGTTATGATCAAGAGGTCTATGCAATGTCAAGGATTCAATTGTCGATATTCATTTCTAATTAGATAGTCGCAATATGTTATGCTAGACGTTACTCATGACTTATGGGACTAAGTATGGACTGTGGATTACATACTTAGTGGGAGAAAAAGAATTTTCCTTATCCCATTGCTAATTAGAACATTAACCTAGTAAGTCACACACCATAAAGTTATTCCTATGGCTTAGAATTAAATCATATTGATAATTGATTAAAGAGTTTAATTAATTATTAATGATGATTGAATTAGACTTGTAATTAAATTTACAAAGATGCTAGCATGTATTGAAGTCTAATTCATAAAGGGATTAATTCAATTATGTCATAATTTGTATGAGATATAAATGGGTATGACTAAATTGATATGGACTAAGGTTAATAACAATTAATCTACATGAGATGTGATTAATTGTTGGTTAAATGTGATTCTTACTAATTACTTATGCTAATCTAGTTGATTAATTAACTAGTCAAATAGTCAATTAGATACTAGCACAAGTAACCCTTCTATCCACTAACTCTTCCTTAATTTAAAGAAGATTAGCTATAAGAGGTAAGGGTATAAATAGTGGGTCTCATCATCTTTTTTTAGAGTAGATAAGAAATTTGATCACTATTCATCTTCTTCTCAATCAAGCTAGAGAGAAAAGCTCTGTAAGAGTTAGAGAGAGAAAGTTGAAAAACACCACACCATAAGATAGATTTGAGTTTATTCTTGAAGAAGAGTTCTTCAAAGATAAACTCTTCTTCTAAACCTTTGTAAAAGGAGTACGTAGAGTGATCCCCATTTTCAAGGTCTCAAGTAGAGTAGCTAGAACCATATTTGGGCAACCAAGAGAGAAGAGTTCAAGCTTCTTGGAAAAGGCAAGGCGATATAAGCCTTCTAGAAAGCTTCTATGTGTATCGAGCTAAAGGCTTTGCACTTGACGAGCTAAATGAATGAAGGAGTTAAGGTATTTGATACTTCTAACACTCTCCTAAGTTATAATTAATTGTGTTTTGCATAATAATTGACTAAAGAATCCTTGAATAAGCATATGGGTCCAAACCTATGTTTAGATGTTCATTCAAGAGTTTAATGAACAACTAAACCATTCATGCTGAAAGAGTTTTAGCATGGAAACTTGTTTTACAAAAGTCTTGAAAACCAAAAACCGATTCATATCAGATTTTCAATTTCTGGCTTCCATTGCGCGACTTCTATTCTCCCTTCAGAAATTTCATACAAAAATTAGAGTTCTTACAAAAATCCATAATGGGCCATACTCAGCATGCATCTGCCTCCAAATGCCAACATCATCCAGAGTCCTTTCCTATAAAAGATACCACAAACATTCATCAAAGCCTAGAATCTGAAGATGTCGAAGCCTCATATGGCACGACTTTAACATACAATAAGCTCGTAAGTTGATATAGCATAATCATCAAGATTAACATGAAAATTGCATCATTTGGCATCCCCAACTTGGCACACCATAAGCCTAGAAGTTGACATGGCCACAAGCCTAGAATTCGGCATGCTTGGCCATAAGCCCAAAATTGAAAGGGCATGGCCACAAGCCCAGAATTTGACAAGGCATGGTCACAAGTCCAAAAATTGATATGGCATCATCATAAGCCCAGGATCTAACATGGCACGATCATAAGCCCAGAAACTAAAATGGCATCATCATGAGCCCAGAATTTGACATGACACCTATGGGTTCACTGTCATCAAAATCACCTTTTGTTCAAAGCTAATTTAGATGAGGGGGCAGCTGTGAAAGCTTAATTTTGTACCTCCAGAATCACCGCTCGCCTTATGACTCTTAACTGACTTAAAGGTTTGGTAACAAAATAGGGGATCAAGGGGGCAACGCCTCTTGCCCCCGAGATGAAGATTTTAGATTGTAAGGTTTACATGGTAAATTTTGTATGATCAAATATATTTTTAAGGAAAAACCCATATTTTTGCACCATTAAATCTGGCCTATCAATACGAGCTAATAGATTCAAACTGCACTCAAATCAGTCCTCAAAAGCACCTAGAAAACCTAAAAAATAAAACCGAATCAAACTGGACCAGACCTTGAAAACTAGGAAAAATGCATCAAGACTCAAACAAATAATTTTGAGCCCAAACGCATACATTTAGACTCAAATACATGAGTCAAGGCTCTGATGCACTAGGCCAATTTTTTAGACTATTTCGACATGATTTTCTATAAATTCAACCCCCCCCCCCCCCGAATCAGTTTTTCAGGGAGTTCAAAAAAGGTTTTCGTACTAAACCTCTGCTGAATTATTTTTGAGACACCGAAACACTGCTAAAAACACTTCCAAACACTTAAATTCAGACTGAAACACCAACCTTTCTGCATTCCAAGCAGATGTTCAATTCATGAGTCACACTCCAGTCAGTGCATAGATAAACCTCTTCAATTGCAACAGAGACCTGATCTTACTTCACCAAACTATCCAATCCTCCGATTCTGAACCCCCAAAAGCCAAAGGTAGTAAATATAAAAATGGCATAGTATTTTGGTTTTGAATAAAAGCCCTTAAATCTAACATAAGCAATATCCTATTACTCAAATTATTTTTCATTAATTAAAATCTGAAATTGTTAATGGCCTTCTGGTTAATTCTTTTAAAATCTAAAATGAATTAGCTTCTGAACTTACAACCAACGAACCCACTATTTTTCAGAATAACCCCACCCTTTGTAAGAAGGGAGAATAGAGTGGGATTTGATTACCATGCAAAGGGACATGCCGGTAAGCCGTTCTAAGGCTACAACTCCAAAAACCTTTTCTTTTACTTTTATTTTTATTTTAATTTATTTTGTTTTATTTTTTGTTGTATTTTTTGTTATTATTATTATTTCTAGTTCTGAAATTATTTTGGAGAATGTGTGCCATTCTTAGATTTTTTTTTTAGAACTGAGGAAAGGATTCTCTCTGATGTTATTATTTTGATGTATTTATTTATTTTATTATTCCTCCTTTAATTTCATTTATTGGGAATGTTTGTCTTCCCTAAAACCTGCTAAAAGAAGGACGCTTGTTTATTTTCCTACCTTTCATCGCTTTTCCTTTATTATTGGCATTCATACCATTATATCTATCCATGCATCACTCTAGTATGCTATAATTGTTCATGCATCATTAAAGTATGCCACTCATACACGAAACCTCTTTTTAACCAAATTCATATAATTAGTTTTAAGCCAAAATTATTTAGAAAATGGAATACTTTTCTAAAAGATTTTTATCAATCATGAATCCCCGAACCCACCTTTGGTTCCAGGCATGCTATTCCAATAAAATTGGCAAAATGTCAGATTCTCTAAAACATAGTTAAAATTGTTTCTTGATCACCTTAAAAATTAAATTTTTCTAAAGATTAAGTGGCGACTAACACTATCACATTTGCACCCAACAAACTCATAAGGAATTCACCTAAAGTGAGAACTATCGAAACCAAGTCGCCATGTCCAATCTGACCCCACGCGGTCGGTTTCCTTGAGTTAGAACTCATAGGCGCGCTGGAGACCGCCCAGGTTTGGACGAGACCTCACAACAGGTAAGAGGTTTTTGATAATCATGTCAACTTGTTCAATTTCAATTGGTCTATTTATCATTTGAGAAGCTTTCTCTCTCCATCTAATTATGAATGAGGCAAAGGTTTCTTTAGGACCATGCTTGGTTGTCTCGAGGTTTCTCCTAGTCACATTGACCTCAATATTGTAGTGGTATTATTTCACAAAGACATTGCATATAGAGTCCCAAGTCCACTTTTGAAAATCATCTAAATGTACAAACCATTAGAGTGTAACACTAGTGAGGGATTATTGGAACATCTGAGCTAGGAGCTCACCATCTAGTCCCAAAGGTCGGAAAGTACCATCATTGATCTTGAGATGGGTTTTAGGGCGGGTAATCCCATCAAATTTTTTTATGTGAGGCATTTGGAATTGGGGAGGCAATCTTACATCGAGAAATAGGTTGAATGAACTCACATCCACCACATCATATCTCTTTTTGATGGACTTTAGCATCTTTTCCATTTGTTCATGCTTCTCCATCATTATTTTCAGTAAAGGGTGTTCATAAGTCTCCTTTAGGACATGATCTTTTGGGGAGACGGTGACAGTTGTGCCATCATATGAGGTGAGATTATTTGGACATTATACTCTTTATCTTTGACCCTAAAAGTAGAGGCTTGGTTAGTAGGAGTAGGAGGTTGAGTAATATTAGAGCTTATCATGGTACTGACTTCACCCAAAATAGATTCCCTAAATGAGTCCTTAAAGGATTCCAGCTTTTCATCTTGCTTTCTTATGAAGTTAGCTAGCATGGCAGCAAGGTCGGTAGGTGGAGTAGCAGCATTGGTAACATTCTCATTGTTAGAAGACATGGTGACCTTCAGGGTACATAAGAGAAAAATGGGGTATCACTAATTTGGTATAGCCATGGCAGATTTTATTTCAAAGACACGACTTGAGATGGTGTTTGATTTGGTCTTGGAAGGGTTTGGCCTTGGTCAAGTTCGTGATGGCATGATGCATGCATGCATGAATGAAAAAGGTTTCATGGTGATAGGATAATATCAATATTATGGTACATGGGCCCTAGGGTCATCACATGAATCTTGGTGGTTTAGGGGTTATATAGTAATTAGAGGTGTGATATACCTAACTACAAGTGAATCTAGGAAATTTGCATGGGTCCAATGGTACGTGCCACACTTGTTATCCCTCTAGCAAGACTAAAGAGTACGCCTTGGGTTGGATGATTTCGTTATTAGTGAGGTAGTCCCTATGAAGGAAGCCCACTCAATGCTTCTTTCTAGATAAGGGTGCATACTTAGTGATGCATGAAAAACCTCATCTAAAAATTTTAGCAAAAATTAGATTTGTACTAAAAACATCCCTCATTTTAATTTTTAAAAATTAGTTTTCTCACTAGTGGAGTCGCCAGACGTGAGGCCCAGTCCGAATGCCACAGCACATGCCTTTAGATTTTATGTTCAAGGAAACCATGCTCCTTGGATGGATTGCACATTTTCAATGTTCACTTTAGTGCATGGTTCTTATATGAGAAGACCCATAAGGTCCATTATAATATAGGTGCAAATTTGAGGGTTCACACCTTACGGTTATATGGCCTTAAAATCTACCCATACATAAATTTTTTGTTCCTATTACTCAAATAAGCTTATTAGAATATCAAGCCATATAGAATGAACTTATATAATCTTATATAAGCTCAAAGTTCATAAATTATCCTGATCATACTCATTTTAAAGTTTTACAAACATTTTAATATATCAAATGTTAACTATGGTTTTGGTATCATCAAAATATGGAGGACAATAATCTATTTGAAACCTTTACTCTAGACATGTGTATTCAAGGAATTTCATTGAAGGTTGCACTTCATTCTTCAAGGTATCAAGATAAAAACTTTTGAAGAATTGGCTACTCAAGCACTTGATATAGAGCCCAACATTGCTAGTGTTGAAGGTCAAGGATTACCTATGGAAGAAAAGAAAATAAAAGAAAAATAAGATGCTCACAAAAGGGGTAAACCATTTTCAAAGGTAGAAACTAAAGAAGCCATGGTTGTGAGTACTGCAACTTTCAAAATTTCTAGCAAGTATGAGAAGAAGCAAGTAAAGGTATGACTACTCAAGGTCAAAGCATTAAGAAGACTACTTTAAAAGAAAGTTGGAAAAGGAATACTTTTTTTATTAATATGGATATTCCTAAGATATTTGATGATTTGCATGCTAATCTCATTCAAATTCCTAAAATGAAGTGCTCTGAAGAAGCTAATCGCATGAATGATCCAAACTATGGCAAATATCATAGGTCGATCAGTCATCCTCTCTAAAAGTGCTTTGTTTTGAAAGACAAAATCATACAGCTACATGAGAATGGAGATGTAGTTTTTTATAATAAGACTGTAATTTTTAATGTAACTATAATCATGAGTGCATGTCTTTTAACGACCACTCTAAAGTTTGGTTCTTTTAAAAATGTGGAGATTATAATACATACTTCTCTTAGCAAGATTGTAGACCATCCTATGTAAGTCATTTTACAAAATGATGCCCTAACTAAAGGCATTAATCCTGAAAACATGGAAATTGAAGAGTTATCTGATGAAGGGTGAACTCTTATCACTCAACGAAAAGGAAGAAAGAAAAGGGCACCATTGCCAAAGGTTGTGTTAAACAAGTCAAAAGTGGTAGGAATGTATGTGAAGAAATAAGTTCCTCGAGCAGTTATGAGGAAATTCCCTCCAATCCATAAAAAGGAAGAGTTCATGCAAAAGCCTAATGTACTTGTTACCTTAAAAGAGTTATTTCTAAAAGAATTTATAAAACTAGATTATGTAAATCTTTTCATGTTATAAGATTGATGAGGACTTAGAATACTATCAATAACAAGATGAAAATTTTGAATCTAAAAGAGTTATGTGTAGTCCATGCATAACAAAAATCTGCCTTTTGATGAAAATTTGTTGTTGGGTTCTAAACTTTGTAATCTCCCACTCTTTGTCAAAGGCTATGTCAATGAGCAAAAGGTTAATATAATTTAATAGATGGTGGATCCTCTATTAATATTATAGCTCTCAAAACTATGAAGAAGTTGGGCATACTGATGGATGAATTGTTACAAAGTCATATGGCAATCCAAAGATTTAAATAAGGTGGATAAAAAACTCTTGGAAAAACTAAGCTAGCAATGGTTATAGGTGACATGGAATCATATGTGTTATTCCATGTAATTGATGCAATAACCTCCTATAAGATGCTACTTATAAGACTGTGGTTACATGAGAATGGGGTTGTCCCTTCGACACTTCACCAATGCTTTAAGTATTGTTAAGATGAGCAAGTGAAGAGGGTTGATGTTGATTCTAAACCTTTCACTATAGTTGAATCCTATTTTATAGATGTAAAATTCTATATTGATGTAGCTGAAATTGAGGAAGAGATATCTATTTTAAAAACATCCAATAAGGAAGAGTCATCAAAAGAAAATGAAGGCAAGTGAAGTGATGACTTTATAATGAAGACTTACAAGTCTACATCTGTGCCCCAAAATGCTGCTAAGAAGAAAAAAGGGTAAGCATTATCCTCCAAAGATGAGGATGAAGTCATCAAAAGGATTAGAAAGATTAAATCTTCCTATCACAAATCTTAAGTCTTCAAAAGTTTCCAAGCATCCATTAATAGGATTTATGAAACCATCCCAAATTCCTATGGTGGAACATTGTGTTACCAACCAAGAGGTCTAATGAGTTTGATCCAAATGCCTATAGATTGATTTCCAAAGATGGATGTGGTTAAGAGAATACATCCAAGTCGGTAGAGGAATCAACCCAAGCTATTAAGAAGAATGAAAAAGCCACAAAGAAGTCTCTAAGATTGTAGAGAGATGAGGGGAAACCTATGAAGTCATCCAAGGCTGATCTTTGGTATAATTCAGTCGATCCACTTTGGTTGAAAATTAGAAGAGATTTTTCACAACATATGACAGAGGAAGTTAAAGAGAATATGAATGAAGAAGAAGCTAAGAACAAAACATAAGTATTTGATCGCTTGGGAAATCTACCTAAGCCCATTTATGTTTTTCATAGAATTAGAAATGAAAACTCAAGAAAATTTTGGGTGCCTAGGGTTTCGGTTCACACAAGACTCAGAATGTCTACTTTAATGAAGGGAAAAGGTAAATTGACGAAAGATCACATTACCATCATCAACCAAAATGATATATATATATATATATATATGGTAAGTTCCCTTTAAGCATGAAAAGGTACACTACATGGGTAGTGTTTATGTCATGACCCAACCTCAGATCGTGATCAGCACATAAACTAATAATTAATTTACGCAAGCCTAACAGATAGAAAATATAATTGAAAAGAATAAACAAATTCTTACGAAATAAAAACAAAGTTAAAAACAATAGTTACTAAGTATAAAATCCATTCTCAAAAGTAAAATGTGGAGTCTAACAATTACTAAAACTCAAGGAAAGAAACAAAAGAGTAACATCCAATAAAAATAAATGTATGCCTGAATAAACAACAAAATCTGGTCATACCAGCAGCAAAGGATCCAACTGAAAATTTCTCCAGAAGCGGAAAAAAACTTGAACCAACTATAGAAGACTACTGATCTGAAAATCAATAACAGACAGAAAAAATGTAGATTGAGCTAAAACTTAGTAAATGATAATTACAGTACACAAAGAAATAGGAACAGGCAGAAACAAGAATAATTTCGCAATTCATTATCTATTTAAACATGCTAATGCAAATTTTGTATCAAAAATAATAAATTCAATAAATAAATAATTTAGATAACAGAAAATTCGATACCGTACAACTGGGTGGTGATACTCCACACCACCAGAGGTCAGAAAAAGGTAAGCACTGTACTATAACAGAATATACTGATATTTTAATGCAAATACTCTAATGCAAGTCAACAATGATAAATGATGCATGATAGCAACAATGCACCTAATACCGTGATGGTACTCACGGCAGGACCTAGATAACAGATATCATAACAGAGTATGTGTACCGGTTTAAAAACATCAAAACAGTATCAAATAAATTCAATAGATTAAAATAACAGAATCTGAATAATAAATCAAAACTTATACTGAAAATTTATCAAATCAGATAAAATCAGAAGTCAAAATTTAACTAACAATATATTGCATAACAAACAGATAGATTAAATACATGGACTCTAAAGGCATGTTCTAGAAATCTTATAAGCTCTAATACATAGAATTTTAATAATAAAAATTTTAGAGATAATTAAATTAAATAAAAAATCTCTTTAAACAATAAATCTTTATAAATCAAATTTAAATCACTGAATCTTAAAATATTTTGAAATAGAATTTAAAGCAACTTTTTTTTATATAAATATAGTCAAAATCAGTTTATATGCCAAGAAGACTAACAAAACGACACAAAACGTGCTGTATACTATAATTACCACTCACTTGATAGCAGATACAAAAAATTCCAAGCAACCAACATGTGAACTAATCAGCCTATAAGAGGGGGTGTCAACAAAATTATCATACAAGTAGATAATAGATTTTCTAAGAACTACGCTAGACGGAATGCAACTAGACGGTATGAAAAATAAAAGTTAAATTTGA
>CAOJBK010990364.1:0-14349 GCA_948294925.1 Codiaeum variegatum | reverse complement strand
TATGGCCACCACATGCCATATACCAATACGTGACTAGCATTGGTATGTAAGCAGTAACAAACCATAGCCACCAATATGTTAGATAACATGTCACCTCAAGCCTAAGTATTATATACACAATCATGATCTAGACAATGCGATATTGACTAGTAGGTAACGACCCATGTATCCATCATCTAATGTCACTGTTCAACTTACCCATCTCATGAGTGCTCATGTGTTGTCACGATATCACATGTCTGTAGCATGAGACTCACTACCTTCATACCAATAAGTATCTCATACTTATCATGGATGACAATAGAGGTGATGGTCTTCCGAATTAATGGCGTCCTTACCAATAATCCTATGACCATGAATGACCTTTAAAGCATCTATTAAAAGGGAAATATGTCATTCATATTCTCAAACTTTTTTAGAATAGATTCCTTATAGAATATTTAAGGGACATTTATACATTCGATACTAGGAATGTATCCACTTAAAGAACATATATACTAAAGCCAGTTAGGTTTTCATTTACATTCACATGCTGAGTATAAGCTCTAGGGTATACACTTCTAACAATTTCATCATTAAAACTGATCATCAAAGTATCAGACATTTACTTGAACAGAGATTGCATACATATCTTTAGCAAAAAGGAGTTATTAAGCTGATGGGTCTTAATTACTTTATCCAATACAAGAAAGGAATGGAAAATAGAGTAGTAGATGCCATTTTTAGGAGTTTAATGACTCCTCATCAATCCAGCTACAACATATGCCATTTGTGTCACTATTCCTGCTTAGATTAAAGAAGTATGAGCCAGCTATACGTATAATAATGTTGTGCATTCTCTTATCTCTATGTTGCAAATAGATGCTAAAGCTAAGCCAAAATTACAGTCTGTTCAATGGAGTTCTCAAGTATAAGAATTGGCTTTCTATAGGGTCTGATATCACACTGAGGCGGAAAATTTTGCATATGGCTCATAATTCTCCAACTATAGGGCATTTAGGCATCAAAGGGACTTATGGAGATTAAAGTAGCATTTCCACTGGCTTGGTATTAAACAAGATGTCATCAACTAGATTCTATAATGTGATGTTTGTTAATGATGTAAAATAGAATCTTTGCCTTATCCAAGTCTATTACATCCTCTTGCGATCCATAATCAAGCTTGGTCTCACATCTTAATGGATTTCATTGAGAAATTACCTAAGTTACTTAGTAAGGGTACTATTTTAGTAATAATTGACAAGTTCACTAAGTATGCACACTTTTTTTATTCTCACACAACCTTTTTCTACAACAAAAGTTACCTCAATCTTTCTTAATAACATCTTTAAGCTTCATAGAGTCCCTCAAAGTATATTCTCTAATAAGGATAAAATCTTCACTAGTGCATTCGTAGAAGAACTTTGTAAAGCATCAGGTACTAAGTTAGCCCATAGTATTGCTTACATCCTCAATATGATGGTCAAATTGAGAGGCTGAATAGCTGTCGTGAATGTTACTTAATATGTATGTGCTTTGATAAACCCAAAACTTAGGCCAATTGGATAGCACTGGCAGAATGGTGGTATAACACTTCATTTCATAGCAACATCAAGATGTCCCCATTCTAAACTCTCTATGGTTATGCCTCACCTCCATTTCACACATTACATGATCTTACACTTGTCCCAAACGAACCTCTAGCTTTGTACTTGAAAGATATAGAGGAAATTTTTGCAATTTTGAAGCAAAACATATTAGTAGCTCAAAAAAAATGAAGCAGTATGCTAATCAACATATGAAAGAAAGGGAATTTCAGGTTGGTTATTTGGTCGATCTCAAACTACAACCATATAAGCAATCTTCAATTCAACTTAGAAAGAATCTTAAGTTCTTTTCCAAATACTATGGTCCATTTCCTATTCTGGAGAAAATTGGCATAATAGCTTATAAATTGTAGTTACCTTTTACTGCTCAAATTCATCCAGTCCTCCATGTTTTACTTTTAAAGAAATATATTGGTACTCATCATATTGATGCTACTAAATTGCATGAATTAAATGTTGTCAATATTATGGAGCCTTAAACATTACAAGTCTTGTACTACAAAACCATTTTCAAGGGCAACTCTAGACTTTCTCAAGCTCTTATTCAGTGGTCAGGGTTTCCTACTACTAAAGCTACATAGGAAGACATTACCTTCATCACAGCATAATTTCCTTCATTCATCCTTAAGGACAAGGATAATTTTTAAGGGAAGGGTACTATTATGACCCAAGAGCATTAAGCCCATCAATCATTTGTAAATCTATCAAGCAAGCCCATTAGAATAATAACACCAAGTTAACATAGGATTGATTGTATGTGATTAATACCTATGTAACTAATTTTTTTCCTAGTGATGGAATCTTCCTCTAACGAATATTTAGTCCTTACTGAGGAAATTGTAATGCAGTGAAGAATTAATCAATCAAAATATTCTCCTACTTAATCTTATTTTATCTTCTCTTTCTTCTTCTTTCTCCTTTTCTCTTCTTCTTCTTCTTCTTTCTTTTTCCCTCCGCTTCTTATTCAATATTCTGTTCAAAATTCGTTGTAGTACAGGCACTGCAAATTATTAATTTGATTCATTTTTTTATTGTATGATTCAGCTCAAATTTATTTTTTGAAAATTGAAAATTTTTCAGTTTCAGTTCAAACCGAACCAAATTGTTGTTATTACTTAATAAAATTAATATTATTTATAATTTGAAAAAATTATTAGGGTAAATTACTAATATTTATATTTAATATTTTAATAATTCTATAAGTAATAATATCTAGGCATATCATATATACTATTTACTAAGAAATTACATAATTATATAAAAAACTGATGGGAAAATATATTTTAGTTATTTCTATTCAAAATACAACCAAACCGTAATATTTTAGTTCTGTTTGGTGTACATTATAATTTGATTTCGGTTTTAGTTTGTTGAAATACTAAAATTTTTATTTTCAAATTATTCAGTTATGTTCCTTTTGAATTGAACATGCCAAATTATTAACCTTTGATTAAATAATATTCAAGGTTATTTAACTAATCACTCATGTCCATGAACTATTGTCTGTTTTCTCTTTTTGTGGCCTTCTGCATTATATTTTACAATTAATTTTTTTTTATTATACAACTCAACTCAACAAAGCCTTAATCCCAAGTTAATTGGGGTCGGCCATATGGATTCACTTTCTCCACTCGGAGTGATCATGAACCATATCATTTGAAAGATGTAAGGCCTTAAAATCATGTTGGATGAGTCTTCTCGAAGTAAGCTTAGGTTTATCCCTCTCCTTTTTACCCGCATCTACTCTAATGTGTTTTAATTTTCTAACTGGTGCATCTAAAAGTCTACGACTCACATGCCTGAACCATCTTCGTCTCCCTTCTCTTAACTTATCCTCTACTGGAGGAACTTCAACTTTATCTCTGATATGCTCATTACAGACTCTATACATTACAGTATGGATGCACATCCATCTTAGCATTCTTATCTCCACCACACTAATATTAGAGTCTTATTGTGCTTTTATAGCTCAACATTCACTCTCATACTTCATAGTTGGTCTCACTGCAGTGCCAAAAAAATATAATAGTTTTGTTAAAAACATATAAATAAATCATAAAGACCTAATAAAAGGACTTTTATATATCACCAAACATAATTTGTTAAAACTAGGGTTTGAAACCACTATCAAGAAACCTTTTTTTTACCTCCTCTCTATGAGTGTTGCCCCAACTTCTTAGCTCTATAAGTGTCAACCCAAGCCTCTAAGTGAGACCATGTCTCCAAAAATCGAGATGCCCTTTAATTTGAGCAAGATTATCTATTATCAAGAACATAAGTATGGATGAATACATGTCGTAATAAGTCCTTTATGAGCATGTGTTGTAAGCCTATTTCTACACTTCCTCGACTTGAAAGAACCTATGAAGGAGATTCTTTAAATGCAAACTATGGAGAGTATGTTATTCTTGTTTTAGGTTGAGTTTTTTTTTAAAAAAATTATAATTACACTGAAGAATAAAATTGATTATGTTTATCAAGAAGATTATTGTGGGTTCTCCAAATGGTAAATCCTTGGATGACTCGATACTAAAAAAAAGTTTATTTACACTTTGGTACAAGAGAAGGTGAATCTGAGGCACCATTTTGGTTTATGGAAAGAAAAAAAATTATGAGAAAGAAGTTAAGAAAGGCTAAAGTTGAAATTTAGAGGCTAAAAAGTGAGAATGATGAATTGAAACACCAGTTGGAGAAGGTTTTTAAGAACAAGAATGAGATTATTAACTAGAAGAAGTAACTAAAATTTGATAAGTAGAGGCTAAAGTTTCTTAATTTGTGTTTTGGATTTGAAGTAGTTGTCATTAAGGATGGGTGTTTTCAGTATTGGAATGGGAAAAAGGCTGGCATGAACTCTACTTTGAAGATGTTGGAATGAAACCTTTTCTACGCAGTTGTTGTTTATAATAGTATTGTGGCTTGTATTGTTGACTATAATACTTATGATAATATTTGGGATTGGTATTTTAAAGTATATATATATATATATATATTAGTTGTCACACTCCAAAATTGAGATTTGATAGTCATAGGGCATGGGTAAGCTTAAGGCCTTCGAATACCCGAAGAACATTAATCAATAATGAACAATAGAATAGATATCAAGTCTCCAATTAACTCAACACTCCTAGGCATTTAAAGATAATCAATAATAGATTAATAAACATACTACATGCATTCATCTTTCATAATTATACCATAAATCATATAAAAATTTTAAGTCTATAGAAGTTTTGGTAGAGTTTCGCCTAAAAATGGAGCTAACCTCTTGTAAGGAAAACTAATTTAACACTTTTACTAAACAAGTTTATCACAAACTTCATCATATGATCTCTTCTAAGTCCCTTAAAATATCATCATATTCATAATATACATAAATATAAGAAATATACACACATATGTTATGTCCTCAAGTACTATGGAGCAACTAGATTACAAAGTTATTTATACACAACAAACTTCAGAAAAATTACTTATTTCTTAATGAAGATGAACAACTAAGAGGCTCAACTTTCTTTAGGTCCCTTTTTAATGTCCCTAGCATATGAAATGATAAGAAACAATGGAATGAGCTTTTATCTCAGTGAGTTTATGTGTATGTCAATACCTATAATATGGAACATAAGGATATGTGCTATAATCATAGATATAAGTAGTCATGAGGCAAGGTAGTTATATAATCAATAACATGTATCTCATATAGACATAACTAATTCACATATATCATGTCACATATAACGAGTCGACATCTATGGTTGAGCTACAATCTTCATCCATATAGTGTCATTGCGAGCCGATCACATATAGTGTTGTAGAATACGTATGCTTGGCTAGTATATGCCTAGGGTATCCGTCCCCTAGGTAGGTCTGATAATTAGATTGTATTAGATTAATCACCAGTGCACACGTCCTGATGGTTTTACCCCCATCAGTTAGGGTGTTCTGTAATATGCAAGTAGTTCTTAGGGTTTCAATAAGCATATTAAACAATGTCCAAATAAATAAAAATCATAAAAACTCAATAATTCAATAATAAAGTCGACAAGGATCAATCATTAACAATGGAAATATTAGAGAATATGTTCATGTTAGGGTTTCAAGTTAATGGAATTGTCAAGGTTTGATTATTAAGAATTAACATAATGCATAAGATTCACATTGTCTCCAAATTAGCTGAGTAGTCTTCATTTGATCTCAAGCAACTTTAGAATACTTCAAGTATGATCAATCCCTAATTAAGAATAAGCACAATTCAATAATCCTAACAAACCAAATGATATACTCAAGGTACCAATGACTAATCCTATCATATATTAATTAATAACTCATTATAACTCATCTAAGAACACTAAAACCTAACTTATAAACTCATAAGAAAAAGAGACCTAAAATTATAGAGAATTTACTTCCAATAAATAGAGAATTTCATAAGGTTTTCAATGATACCTTATTCTCTCAAATTGGAGGTCGGAGTAAGCGAGAACTCGCATTTTACTCAATTTATGGCTGCTTTCACTTCTCTGGCAAGTGGCGGCGCACTCTATGGCCTCCACTGATCGAAAAGATGCCATCAAAAAGCTCACTTAGAACTCTACAAGATGGATGGCGCATGTATGCAGAGAAGGGGGGGGGGTGATGGTTGTTGTGACAACTTACTCTTCCTCTACACACAACAAAGGAGTTTTCTTTGTCTATCTAAAATTTTCTCTCTCACTAACTCCTATTTTTTACTAGAAAAAAAAAGGCTTGAAATAAGATATTTATATGAGTTTGAGTGTGGTTAGGAAGTTTATGAAGTTTCCACTCTATTCTAGCCAATTAAAAATTGACATATGCTACTAACTTTATTTAATCCAATCAAATTATTCATATGGCTCCCACCAATTTCACATTTAAGTTTCCATACAACTAATAATTATTGGATAAAAAAATGAATTACTAATCATATGATAATACTTGTAGAGACAAGTTTAAAGTTCTTAGGCAATTTTATATAACATACTCATAAATGTACCTAGTATTTTTTATGCCTAATATTGACTAACTTACAAATTCCATGTTAATTATAATATTATAACTTAAAAATTATCTTAATTACTTAATTGTTTATGGATTGTCATTTCTAATTAACATGAATTAAATCAATTATTGATTTATTGAATTTCAAACTAGCGAGCAAATTGCTCGAAAAACGAGTACATTTCGCATCGGATACTATTACATATTCTATTAAAAATAGGGTGTTACATTAATATACTAATTTTGTATGTTTTTTGGAATTTGCACTAATTAAAGAACCTGTATGTTGTTATTTTAAATCAGTTTCTTTAATCTACTGAACAAAAAATATTTGCTTTAACATCATTGATAAAGTAATCTATAGAACTTGACAACATGGAGTATTTTACTTCAAATTTAAAGTAGCAACCTATAAAACTTAGAAACAAAGAAGCATTCATCTATAAAACTAGTAGCATTAGAGTAACTTTTAATGATATTAACACGTGAAACTTATTAAGAAATATCAAACTATACAATACAAACCACAAACCAAATTTCAAATATTACTCAATTAAAAGTGTAAAAGAGCCAAGTTGGGTGGACGAGACATAGGACTATATCCAATAAATTGTTGTAATGACATCATATAATATAGCAATCTTAAAAAAAAATACTTCAAATACCCATTAATATTAAACCAACAGTAGAATACCTTGAATATATTACTCATAACATAAACCAACGCAATCTCAAAAATTAGTTAAGTTCTAAGAACATCAAAATTTTGCAAACTAAAGACATAGGCTCATTTCACTGTCGAGTTTTTAGCTTGATTTTTTTAGAGGGCATTTGGTATTGCTTTTGGCAAACGCACTTTTAAATAAATTTTTTCATATTTTATTCAAAAGTGTTTCAAAAATATTTTTTTCAAAAAGCAAATAAATCAATATTTTTTCTAAAATTAGGTTTGAAAATTCAGTTTTTTTTTAAAAAATTAATTAATTAAATAAAAAATTTTAAAAGTATTTTTACAACCTATAACAACAATGTCAAATAGATTATTAGACTCTTCTTTTTAAAATTATAAATATTTTAATTAAATTCTTTAATATTGCAAAATTTATTTATTTTAAATTCATATTAAATTTGTTTTCCTTAAAAATTGTATTTAATTTATTATTTCATCTTAGACCTTGTTAACATTGTCTATTTATTTTTAGGCATTGGAGCAAATTTATATCAAACTATATGAAATTTATATTTATATTTAACATAAATAAAATTTAAATTTGTTTTAAGGGAAAACAATTTAACTTAAAGTATCAAAATTAAAATACAATAAAAATTTTATAATTTTTAATCATAATGTTAATATACAATTGACATAAAAAAATTTCATCACACTCAATGCGTTCATGCATTATTGAATATCAATGAATAAAAATTAAATAATTTTATCAAATGTATAATTAATTTAATTTTTTTATTACTTTATATAGACATTCAAATAGAAAAAAAAATATTTAATAATAAAAAAAATATATGTTTATATAATTTTTTAGTGTTTTATGATATATTTTTTTTGAATTTTAAAATAGATATTTTATCATATTTTTCTTATATTTAGTAAGGGTAAAATAGGTAGTTGCAAAAATTTAACACCACCAACTACCATCTCAGAAGTTTCAAAATTTTGACACCACCAACTACCATCTTAAGAGTTCCCTTAATATATACTAGCTCTTTTCACACATGATGCTTGCATTTTTTGCCTTTGCAGGAGGGGCCAGACTCTGACTTGGCCTTCTAAGGAACTTCTTTATCCCTGGATGTTTGGCACTCGGCTCATACAACCATTATGTTGAGACTTTTACTGGCCTAGGCCTCCATCTGAGTGCCTTAAGGGCTTGGGCCCATTAGCCTTAATTGGTAACCCTTAGTAATGGCCCCCTGTTTCTAAATAAGTTTGTTTGGAGACAGGGGAGCCTCGTTGGGAACAGACCCTCTTGACTTAGTTCAAAAGCTTGTCTTGGTCTAGTTTGGCTATCCTTGTCCTGGTTCGGGCTTCGTTGCATCAATCTTACTCCGAACCAAGTGCTTCGAACATTTTTCTCAACATCATGACTTATCCTTAAATGTCTTTATACCTTCCTTCGAGCGATGGGACGGTTTCGAACAATGGTTTCAAACAATTACTTATTCCCTTTATTGCGTACCCGTCATTTCCATTTTCCTAGGTGCGTTTACTAAGGTTTCATCATTATCTTATTTCAAAAAATTAAAAAAAAAATATAACTTCCATTGGACATATGGAGGGATTGCATCCCCTGGAGACACATGTCCCTCATCTGGAATTTTGCTTCCCCTATAAATTCTCCCTAATTTCCTTCATCCTCCATCTTTGCTTTCTTCCTTTGTTGTTACACTGTAGAAAATTTTCTAGAATCATTTTTAATCTTTCCTTTTATCTTCTTTTTTTCTTCATTTCTAGAAAACTTCTCTCAATTTCTTTTGATGGCACTAAGAAAGAGTAAAGGCTATGCTAAAAAGAGGGTTAGGAGTAATGATGCTCCAAAGGAGGTGGCTCTAAAACCCAAGAAGAAAATAACTCCCCAATATCTTGCTAGGTTCATATTTTCAACTGATAAAGAGTATAGGTATGGTGCTTTATGTCCTTCCTAAGAGATAGTGACTCCCTCAAACTCTATGTGAATATATGCTTTCAATCGAATACTAATTTCTTGGAAGCGGAACTTATAAATGGAGCAACCTTCACTTCACCCTCACCTCAACAGATTGAGTGAGATTCAACCTTCTTTAACCCGAGGCAAAGACCTGTTCTCAGACCTTG
This sequence comes from Codiaeum variegatum, assembly GCA_948294925.1. Taxonomy (NCBI): domain Eukaryota; kingdom Viridiplantae; phylum Streptophyta; class Magnoliopsida; order Malpighiales; family Euphorbiaceae; genus Codiaeum; species Codiaeum variegatum. The sequence continues at coordinate 4,914 of CAOJBK010990364.1, read as the reverse complement.
AATGCTTATTTTGGAGGGGAAATCACAACATTTTTTCTGGCATTGCGATGAAGAGGTGAGCAATTCGTAATTACTCAACCAATAAAAAGAATAAGTGAATACCTTTTTAACATATAACAAATCAAAATTCTATTTTGGAGATGTTAAATGTTGAGGGTGATCTCTATATGAAAGATTGTTACAACGAAAGGTAGATGAGATCGCTTCAAGAAGAAAAAATGCTTACCACGCAGCTAGAAGAGGAAGGAGAAGGTGAATGACATAGCATGCATTCCCATCCAAATCGTAACTGATTCAGAAGTTCTCCAAAAGTATGAAAAGCTGACAGCCTCTACACACCCTTTTAATTGAGGCTTCCCAGTCCAAATGATAAAATATTCAACAGGGTATGTGACTTCGAGTTTCCCAAAGAAAATGGGAACTATATTGTATTTTTGGAGCAATTCTGCAACAGACTGCTCTTTTTAGTCCGACTTCTCTATGTACATTTTTAATACTTTTAACTTAAACCTCTTGATGGCCACCTCGAACACTATCATGAATATGCACTATTTCAAAGTACTTTGCTATAGTCTAGCATGCCTGATGGTTCGATCGTCCATATTTTTTATGTTCTTTAAGTTTGGTCCCCTTACACAGACTTAGAGCTATACATGTTTTATAAGTGGACTAAGAGAGACATTTTCACTGGGAAGCCTAATAAGATGCCTTCTTGGAGGGACAACTTTAGGTTTATTCTCTTTGTCCCCAAATTAAATTTTTCAGAGGAAGGGTTCAGGTTCATTGGGGCACTCCAACATCTTGAGAATAAAAAGGAGCTATATGCTCTAGACTAGCCTAAGAACTTATCTGAGGACCATATGTTTGAAGAGGCACAATACTTGTGCATCAAAGCAATCCTTTACCACAAGAGGTAGTACAATAAAAAAATGATGGTAATGGCTAGCCTTCTACACGATTTTGACAAGTCTCCTTGTAAGGTGGAGACTTTACAAACCATCTCTAGTGAGTTCTCCTTTTTAATTATTTGGGAGATTACTTCTATTTCATGTATCCTAGCTGATTTATTATGTTTTATGTTACAGTTCCAATCGAGGGGAGAAGTACTTTGCAGTTGATCTTAGGATTGGATCTCTACTAGTATTAAGGAGCCACAAATCTAAATAGAGATCCCCACATCCCCATCTAGGACTTTACCATATATTGACTTCAGTTGCGCACTTATTATGAGGTTCACAACCCGAACTATGGCCAATACCATGTCATGTACTCCTTCATTAATAAGGGTGAAAATGTTAAAGTGGAATACTTTCATACAAAGAAGGTAGAACTGAAGGGTGAATATAGCGAGCTGAGTAGTGGAAGAGTTAATAGGGAATCACGGATCCCCGCGGGAATGGAAGATTCAGAATCTAATTTTCAAAAATTTTTCAAAAATTGAATTTTGCTAAAACTCTCTTAACAAAATTAGGTTAGGCAATATTTCAAACTCATTGAAACTTTGCCCTAACCTAGGTTTGAGTAAAAAACATTTTGTCAAAACTCTTTTAACAAAATCATTTGAAATTTTCAAACACTTTGAAAATCAATTCTATGTCAAAACTCTTTTAACATAGAGGGTTTAGTTATTTATCAAACTCTTTGATAAATGCCTTAACCTATGAGTGGACCCATTACTTCAATCATGGATAATCTCACAAATTGTGTGCAAAACACAAGTTGAACAAAGAAAGGTTTAAAGTAAAAATACCTCTCACCCTCCTTCGTTAAGCTCCTTAAGTGCGAAGCCTTTAGCTCGAAACATATCTAGCTTTTCCCAAAAAGCTTATTCTCACATTCTCTTTCAGAAGCTTAAATCTTCTCTCGTGGGTCACCCAAATGTTTAATCCTTACCCTTTTACTTGAGAACTTAAGACTTGAGGAATGGCTTTAGACTTGAATTCTTCTCCACAGTGCTTTCTCAAAGGTTAATTGAAGATGAGTTTGTATTTGAAGAACACTTCTTCAAAATAAACTTTCTCTAATAATTTTGTGTAAATTTGAAGTTTTGTCTCTCTAACTCTTAGAGAGCTTCTCTCTCTAGATCTTGGAGAAGATGATAGAGGAAAAAGATGAATAGTAGCCCATTCATCTTCCTTAGGCAAAAATATGATGCACCATCCCTTTTATAGCCCATATCCACTCTTTTCCTTTTCCTTAAACTAAGGAGAAAAAAGGGGAATTGTGTCTTATTGACTATGATTAATCAATTAGTTAACTAGATTAAGTCCATAATTAGTAAGAATCACCTTTAAACCTTAATTAACCACATCTCATGCTAATCTTAATTATTTTATTATTTGTCCAAAACCATTTCAATTAGTCATGCCCATTTGTATTTCATACAAACTAAGACATAATTGAAATTTTCCTTTTGTGAATTAAACATCAAAACATGCTAGTATCCTTGTAAATTTAATTACTTGTTCAATTCTATCATAATTAATAATTAATTAAACTCTTTAAATAATCATTAATATGATACATATAAGCTAAAGGGAATTACTATGTGGTTTGTGACTTACTAGGTTCATGTTCTAATTAGCAATAGGATAATGAAAACTCTTTTATTTCCACCAAGTATGTTAACCTAATTCCACACTAAGACCCATTAGTTATGGTTGATGTCTAGCATTCCATGTCACGACTACCTAATTAGAAAATGAATGTCGGTGATCATATCCTAGACATTAGCATGAACCTCTCAGTCATAATTAGCATGCACTTGAATCCCTTCGTTATGGATTTTTGATCTTAGTTAGGGTTATGAAAAAAGTCAAACCCTATGTGGCAAATCATATGACTTCTATCTAGTTTGAGTTCTAGATAAACTCATTTCCAACTAGAAACTCTTTCTAGTGAACCTTATCCACTCTGGCCAGAGATTTGCATATTGAGAATAATTAGAAGTCATAGGATTCCTTCTTTGGTTACCCAAGTTAATGAATCATTTCTTGGGTAAAAACTTATCCCAACATACCACTAATTATGGCTAGCACATGCCATATACCAATATCTGACTAGCATCGATATGTAAACAGTAATAAACCATAGCCACCAATATGCCAGATAACATGTCACCTCAAGTCTAAGGATTATTTGCACAATTATGATCTAAATGATGTGATATTGACTAGTAGGTAATGACCCATGTATCTATTATCTAACGTCACTGTTCAACTTACTCATCTCATAAGTGTGCTCATGTGTTGTCACGACATCAAATGTTTATAACATAAGACTCGGTACCTCCATACCAATAAGTATCTCATACTTATTATGGATGACAAAAGAGGTGATGGTCTTCCTCATTAATGGCGTCCCTACTAATTATCCTATGACCATGAATAACCTTTAAAGTATCTATATAAAGGGCAATCTGTCACTCATATTCTTAAAATCTTTGAGAATAGATTCCCTATAGAATACTTAGGGGACATATATACATTCGAATAAGGAAAGTTTTCACTTAAAGAACATATTTACTAAAGCCAGTTAGATTTTTGTTTACATTCACATGCTGAGTGTAAGCTCTAGGGCATACATTGTTAATAATCTCCCACTTGCATTAGAGCTAATATAGAGTCAAACAACTCAGTGTTTGAGACTTATCTTTGTAAGATGGAATTCTATCTATTAGTTGACTCATAGCTTTAGTCAATGGATTTGATGTAATAACAACTAACACTATTGTATGCCTTACATGTCCCAATGACCTTATCTGAATACATGCTTTTGCCTTTCTTTGTGTTTGGATTTCCAATGAGACTTTGGTTCCTTTGTAAGAGCAATGGCTTCATTCTTTCTCTAGTAGAGAGAAATTGGCAAATGAATGGTAGAAACCACACTTAGTTCTGTTATGAACTTTAATTCCAAACACCTTTCATTTGTAGCATCTCATGTAGCAAAATACTCAGAATCTGCAATAGAGTTTGTAGTAATTCATTGGTTGGAACTCTTCCAACAAATAGCTCCTCTATTACAGGTTAAAACAAATCTAAAGATTTACTCTTTTTCATCCACTTCTGTGAATCCATCAATCCTCAAATTATTTTCTCCATTTAGTCAAAACTAAATCCTTATTGCTTTTTCAAGTACTAAAGGATTACTTTGACTATTATCCATTTATCTCATCATGGATTGGATATATGTATGTTAGTCATACTAACAGTATAATTATCCCTTCTTGGAAATCGGTATGTTGAACACTTCAACACCCTTCCAAGTATTAACTTTTAGAGAAACCTACTATTCTCTTTTAATCTATCACATAGATTTGAATTCCAAGAATATATGTGATTTCTCCTAAGTCTTATGGAGAAAATTTTGGGATAAACGGTCTTTTTCATTTAATGAGCATGCTAATGTTTTTATCAATTAATAAATGTCATACACATTTTATACAAGTAAAGTGAGTTCTCACTAACTCTATTGCACAGTAAAGTGAACTCTCACTAACACTGTTGCACAGTTAAACGAGTTACCACTAATATCATTACACAGTAACGTGAGTCAACACTAATACTATTGCATAGTTAAGTGAACTTCGAGTAACCTTCTTATACATTTAGATTCATTTATGCACTTGATGAAATCAATCTATTGGATCGCCTCATTAACCATAATGAATCTTGTTTCTTGAAGTTTACTTAAGACCATGAATGGATCTCTTTAGCTTGCACACTTTAGAACTTTATTTAGGTTCTAAACCTTTAGATGGTTCCATGAAAATGTTTTCTCAATGTCTCCATCAAGAAAAGTAATATTGACAACTCATGTCAAATATCATAATCATAGTGCATTATAATTGTTAATAAAATTATAATGGATCTAAGCATAGCTTTGGAAAGTAGGCTATCTGATGGTAAACCCTTT
>CAOJBK010990130.1:0-11105 GCA_948294925.1 Codiaeum variegatum | reverse complement strand
ATGACCCTAGCTAAGATTAGGAATCCGTAATGAAGGGATTTAAGTGCATAGTACTTATGATTAAGAGGTCACGCAATGTCAAAGATTCAATCATTGATGTTCATTTCTAATGAGGTAGTCGCAATATGTTATGCTAGACGTCACTCATGACTTATCCGACTAAGTACGGATTATGGATTACATACTTAAATGAAAGAAAAGAGTTTTCTTTATCCCATTTCTAATTATAACATGAACTTAGCAAGTCACACACCATAAAGCAATTGACATGGCTTGAAATTAAATCATATTAATAATTGATTAAAGAGTTTAATTAATTATTAATAATGATTGAATTAGACTTGTAACTAAATTTACAAAGATGCTAGCATGTCTTGAAGTCCAATTCATAAAGGGATTAATTCAATTATGTCATAGTTTATATGAGATACAAATGGACATGACTAAATTGATATGAACTATAGCATAATAATTAATTTACATGAGATGTGATTAATTATAGGCTAATGTGATCCCTACTAATCACTTGTGCTAATGACATTGATTATTAACTAATTAATTAGTCAAAATGTCACTTGGTTACTAGCACAAGTAACCTACATGACCTTGCCTAACTTTTCCTTAATTTAAGGAAGATTAGGTTTAAGAGTATGGATATAAGAGTGGGTTGATCTTCATTTTTGCTACAATAATTTTGAGCCTCTTCACTATTCATCTTATTCTTCAAGAAGTTAGAGAGAGAAGCTCTCAAGAGCTAGTGAGAGAAAGTTCAAATTTCATACACCATTTAGTGAGAGGGAGTTTTTTTTCTTAAAGATAACTTCTTCAATTATAAACCATACATCTAAATCCTTGGGAAGGAGAGTGTGTGCTCAACCAAAGTCCAAACACAACCCCTAAGGTCTCAAGTTCTCAAGCAAGAAGTAAGAACCAACAAATTGGGCAACCAAAAGAGGGTTCAAGTTTCTTCAAGGAGGAAAGGAGACACAAGCTAAGGGATAACTTAGGTGTGAGTCAAACTAGACTCTTCACATGTGGGAGCTAAACGAAGGAGGGAGTTGAGGTATTTCATACGTTTTAACCCTTATTTGTTTCTATTGTGTTTTGCACAATAATTGGAAAGATCATTGATGTTGAATATGGGTCTATTTTTGGGTTTAGTAATTTGTTAAAGAGTTTAATGAATATATAAACCCAACTATGTCAAAAGTGTTTTGGCATGGTAAATGTTTCATTAAAGTTTTGAAAATAAAAAACCGAGTTACATCGAATTTTTGCAAGAAAAAAAAATACTGCTGGAAAATGTTGGAGATTTTTTTTTGCTTCCGTTGCACGACTCCTTATTCACCCTTCATTTTTTACTTTAAAATTGAATCAAAGGCTAATCACAAATCCATATCATTCTTATCATGTCAAAAATTAAAAATCTTGCTTGGACTTATAGATCAAAATTTTCAGAGGGTACCATTAGGGATTTTGGTCAATTTTGTATATTTCGGCTATTTTTGCTTTTATGGATTATTTTGAGACTTTTTGACTTTAAAATTGGATCAAAGGTTAATCATAAATCCATAACATTCTTTTCATGCAAAAAATTCAAAATATTTCTTGAGCTTATAAATCAAAATTTTCATAGAGGTATCGTTAGAGATTTCGGTCAATTTTGCACATTTTGGTTATTTTTGCTTTTATGGATTATTTTAAGATTTTTTGACCTCAAATTCTAGCAAAGGCTAATAACAAAGTCATATCATGCCAAAAAGTCAAAATCTTACTTGGACATCTAGATCGATATTTTCCTATGGATACCACTATGAATTTTGGTCAATTTTGCACATTTCAGTTATTTTTTATGGATTATTTTTAGACTTTTTACCTCAAAATTTGATCAAAGTTTAATAATGAATCTATAGCATTCTTATCATGCTAAAAAGTCATAATTTTGCTCAAATCTCTAGATTGAAATTTTTCTAGGGATAACACTAGGAATTTCAGTCAGTTTTGTTCATTTTAGTTCGTTTTGCTCTATCAAAATTGGATAAATGGATAATCACAAAAATCATAACATTCATATCTTGCCAAAAGTTTAAAATCTTGTTCGGACTTTTGGATTGAAATTTTTCTAGGGGTATCATTAAAAATTTATACCAATTTTGTACATTTTGATTAATTTTGCGTTTATTGATTATTTTGAGAGTTTTGACCTCACAATTGGATCAAAGGCTAATCAATAGGCTATAACATTCATATCATGATAAAAATTCAAAATCTTCAAGGTCTTTGGGATGAAAATTTTCCTAGAATTACTACTAGGAGTTTTGGTGAAGTTTGCACATTTCAGCTTATTTTTTATTTTATAGATTATTTTGAGATTTTTTTACCACAAAATGGGGTTAAAGAATATACACAAAGCCGTATCAATCTTATCATGCCAAAAAGTCAACATTTTGCTCGAACTTCTAGATCGAAATTTCCTATGGGCAATACCATGGATTTCAACCAATTTTGTACATTTCAGTTATTTTTGTTTTAAGAAGTATTTTAGACGTTTTGATCTCAAAATTAGATTAAAAGATAATAAGGAAGCCAAAGCATTCATATCATACTAAAAATTCAAAATCTTACTTGGATTATAGATCATAATTTTTATAGGGATTTCAACTAATTTTGCACATTTCAATTATTTTTACTTTTATATATTATTTTGAGACTAATTAACCTTAAAATTGTATCAAATGATAATCATGGAGCCATACCATTTGTATCTTGCCAAGAATTTAAAATCCTCTTTGGACTTTTGGATCAAAATTTTCCTAAAGGTACCACTAGGAATTTCAGTTAATTTTGTACATTTCGATTATTTTTACTTTTGTCTTTGAAGCTTTTTGACATTGAAATAAGATCAAAGGCTAATGTCATAACATTCATATCATGTTAAAAAGTCAATATCTTATCGGAACTTTGAGATCGAAAATTTCCTTGGGTGCTACTAGGGATTTCGACTAATTTTGCATATTTCAATTATTTTTTATTTCATGGATCATTTTGAGACTTTTTGACCTCAAAATAGATCAGAGGGTAATCAAGAAGCCATTGCATTCTTATAATACTAAAAAGTCAAAATCTCGTTCAAACTTCTGGATCAAAAATTTTCTAGCAGTAATATTAGGGATTGTCGGTCAACTTTGCATATTTCGGTTATTTTTGCTTTTATAGATTATATTGAGTAATTTTTATAAGAAAATTGGATCAAAAGATAATCACAAAGAATAGCATTCGTATCATGCTAAAAGGTCAAAATCTTACTCAGATTTTTGAATTGAAATTTATCTAAGGGTCACAAGAGATTTTTTTACCAATTTTACTCGTTTCGGTTATTTTTTATTTTATGTATTATTTTGAGAGTTTTTGACTTCGAAGTTGAATTAAAGTTTAATCAAGAAGTCATTGCATTCGTATCATAAGTCAAAATCACGTTCGTACCACTGGATTGAAATTTTCTTAAAAATATGAATTATTTTTTGAGAATTTTGATTTTTTTAGTAGGAGAGGGGGATCAAATTTTGTTTTTGAGTGTGCTTGGCAAGACAAATATTCTGAATTTTAGATTATTTGAGGGGGATCAAACGTATCTTTTTTAAAAAAAAAAATAGAAGTGTTAGGGATTTTAGGGATCCTACAAATTTAAAAAAAAAAACTATGTTTGTGAGCCCTTTTTGCTAAAAATAAAAGTTAATAAATGTCACTAAAAAATAAAAATGTAGTATAAATAACATTTTATAAAAATGTTATTAAATTGTTATTTTTTTACAAAATTTACTTTATACTATATTAACACTTTTTATATGTATTCCTATAAATTTGTTTTTGTAACATTTTGATGTGACACTTACAATAAATATCGCAATAATTTTTATTAATTATAATATATATTTTTTATTTTTTAATTATTATTAAATATTATTTATTGTAATATTTTGTTTGATATTTTTAAAGCATTGTTAATTTAAAAAAATATTTATTATAATATGTAGTAAATATAATAAAATTACAAATATTGTTGCATATTGCAAACATCATTAAAATGATATATAATAATACTTTAAAAAATATCATAAAAATCGATTACAAATATTATAATGATGAATACCAACAAAATCAACAAATAATGCTTTATTATTAAATAACGCTGAAATAAGTTATATATTTAATCGATATTTATAAAAAAAAAATGATAGTATAGATTTATAGTGATATTTTCTTGATTTTTAATAACATTTCACGAATATTATAATAAATCATTTTTGTTATAGCGTATGTTTATATCATAAAACTTTAACAGTTTGTAACTAATTATTTTTATTTATATATTATTATGAAAGCATTAATATTTTCTATATGTTTATAGAACATTTCGATTGGACATGTTCACTAAATCTTACGGTATTGTAACATTTAAACATAACTTTTATTTTAAATTTGAGTATAAATATATATTATTATTTTTAGGTTATTTGTAGAATCTTACTATTCTACAATCTGATTCTTAGGGACTCTCATCGATCTAAAATAGGATCTTGATCCTGATAACATTGCATATCTCACTCAAGTGGAATATCAATCCAATTATTAACAAAATTTATAATGGAATAATCTTAGGGTTTTTTTTGTTAACGATATTGAAGATAAAAGATTTGTTTTACTTTAGTCCTCTCCATTAACCTTAGTGGATGGCCATGACTAATTTTTATGATTAATTTGTGAAAAATTATAATAATTAATAATTTAATTATGGCCTGAGTTCAACTTTCCACCATCCCATATTAATTTGTATCCATTTGTGGGGAGAAAAAAGTTAGGTGAAATTAAGCCATAGTTATAAGCAATTAGTATTATAAGAATGCTTTTTTGATTTATTTATTTTGCTTTAGATCAAATATTTTAATAATTCTATACTTAGATTTTAAATTATATTACACTTATTCCATGGGTATTTCTTAATTAATTTTGACCATATACAATTTGTTTTTTTTTCTTGTTTGAAAGTGAAATTATTTAATTAAACTCTTTTTTTTTTTTTAAATTACAATGAGGTGGGAGGTGTGACTCGAACCCACGATCTACAAATTACAGGTGCAGTGTGCCAACCAACCGAGCAACACTGGCTTTTTTAATTAAACTCTTTTTTTTTATTTTGTTTTTTTCTCTAACAAAAATATTTCTATTTACACACTTAAATTGATTTTTATTGAAGAAATACTTTATGCATAAAAAATGATATTAATAAGAATAAAATTGAATAAGTTTTTTACTTTATGAAAAAATACATGATAAATAATATTTAAGTAATTTTAATTTATTATCATCTATAAATTTATTTATTTTATCTAATTGTACTATACAAAAATAGAAAAATTAGTTATTTGGCAAAAAAAAAAACAAAGAAAAACTTATTTTAGTTTAAAAAACTGCCTTAAAAAAGTTTTAGTTAAAAAACAAATTTATAAATATTATATTTAATGGTTTCCTAATAAATAAAACAACTTGTAAAATTTTCCTATTATTCACTTAGCATTGATAGTTTTGATTTATAAGGAAACAAAAGCAGAAAAGAGAAACCATTCTATCATTTTTAATAATTTTACATAAAAAATTGTTACAATGAAAATAATTAATTTTTTAATTGATTTAAAAAAAGTTTTTAATTTTTTTTGAAAATAATTTTTTTTTTAATATTTCAATACTAAACAATAAATATAGTTTATCAATCATGTATTTTTTTATTGATTTTCTGATTTTATTTAACTAATAAATTATCTTTATTTACAATTTTCAACACGATACAATAACATAATTCATATTTGACAGAGAAAATACGAATATGATAATTCAAATACATGAATTCATTAAATTGCCATTTTTTTCCAAAGTAACATTCAATAAAACCTGAATATAAAACAATTCTCCTCTCTTAAAAAAAAAAGAATATATATATAGAATAAGATTCAATTTCATTCCTGATGTTTGACATAAATATCAGATTGACCCTTAATATTTTTTTACGAAGCAAATATGCCCATAACATTATAAAAATAGTATAATTAAACACATATATTAAGAGAATCGTAACGGTAACAGTAACAAATATATTTATTTGCTATATTTTTCATAACGTTATGCGTATTTTTGTTCTTTTTTTTTTAATATTAGTGACATATTTGCTGTATAAAAAATATAAAGGTCTAATATGGTACATTTATCAAATATTAGTGACAAAATTGAATATTATTCTATTATTCTAAAAAGTGAAATAAATATTATCTATGAAAATATTTATAAAAAAAAAAGATTTTTTTTTCAAAAATTTTAAAAGAAAAGTATAACAACCAACAAAATTGTAGCTAGCTAGTACGTGTCAAATCACAATCCGTTATAAGTAGCATTCAAATTTTTTTTTTTTCAAAAATAAAAGATTTTTTTTAGAAAAAAAAAAGTTGACTAAAACTTTACTTTAGAATCTTAAACCGGCTTTCAAGAGCTTCAGCTCTATTTCTTCTGTAAAACAAAAATTATAAAAGATAAAATCTTTTTTCATTTTAAGATTGAAACAGTAAAGATAAATCTTTTTTTGACTAAGCACCATAGCCGGCTAATGCCGTCTTTATAAATTTTTATTTATTATATAAATAAAATTCTTATTTTGTGATAAATATATATTTATAAATACGCGTTTTGAACAGTCAATTAACTGAATCAAAAAAAGATTTATCCGTTTCTTTCCTGGTAAAGAGGCTTTTCTTTCTCTACAATCTCTTGCTCAATTTTAATCTGTTAAGCTATCAAGGTAACTTTTTTTTTCATTGATTTATAATGGGTTTTTTCCATTTTTTAATTTGATTAGGAAATTTTTGAACTTGGGTATTGGGTAATGACTTTGAATTTTCAGTCTTTAGAGTCAATTTTTTGAAAAATTTGATTCAAGGGTCTTTATTTTGGATTATTTGATGAATTGGGTATTTATAAACTGATTGAAATAAGTTGAATTATTCATGTTAATGGAGGTTATTAGAAGAAGAAGAAGCTGAGTTCTGATTCTGATTGTGAAGAAAATATTAGATTAGATTGGATTGATTTTGAACATTTTTTGAAAGTTGAAGCAAGATGGGTTGTGTTTCTTCTAAAGATAGTGTTAATGGAAGTCCAAAAGAGAAGATTTCACGAAAAGGATCATTAGATAGACGAGTTGCTCATGTTAATTCATATATAGGAGGTGATGGGGTAAGATCAAAGTCTAAATCAGATAGTGGAGATGTGAAAATTAATTTGATTGATAAGAAATCAAATGGCTCAAATAGGCTATATGATGATCAGATTGTGAAAAAGCAAATTGAGAATAATCGGATCGAGAAAAAATCGGTAGAGAATGTTGAAAATGGTATTAATAGTTATTCTTTCATTGAGAAAAAGAAGTGTGAAGGTTCAGTTTCTGGTCCTTTGAGTTGGAGAAGAGTGCCAAAGGGTTTAGAAGCCGAGCAAGTCGCGGCAGGATGGCCATCTTGGCTTGCTTCAGCAGCAGGTGAAGCTATCAAAGGATGGGTGCCACGGCGTGCTAATACATTCGAGAAGTTAGATAGAGTATGCTCCCTTCTTTGCTTGATGCTTAATTTATACTTGTTTCAATGTGTGGCTAGTACTGTATATAATTATTTTATGTTCTCTGGATTGTTGTTTTTTGAGTACATGGAATGGTGGAATCGATCCTGTATTTATCACTCAGAAGATATGCACTTACTGCTAGCTAGGCAAGCACATACACTTCATTCACTTAGCGTGTCCTGTTTCGGAAACTCGGATGCATGACATTCGGACACTCAGAAACCCACATTTCCTTCCCTATACTGTTTGAAAATGGCATTTCCCCATGTCCTGTATCCTATTTCCGTGTGTCCCTTGTCCGTGCTACATAGCGCCTCAGTGTGCCTCTCTAGATTGTACTAGGCATATCATCAATTACTCGTTGTTAATACATTATGTGTATACACGAATGATGAGTGACCACTTAGTAAAGTCCCACGATTCAGCCAACCGATTGGTTTTTTTGCTTATCTGACTGTGCATACTGTTTATATTGATGACCTTATGATTATTTTGTTTTTGCAGATTGGCCAAGGAACTTACAGCAATGTCTACAAGGCTCGTGATGTCACTCATGATAAAATTGTTGCTATTAAAAAGGTTCGATTTGATAGTCATGATGCGGAAAGTGTCAAATTTATGGCACGAGAAATTCAAATTTTGCGTCGGCTTGATCATCCCAATATAATTAAATTGGAAGGCTTAATAACATCTCCGACATCTTCAAGTCTGTACCTTGTTTTCGAGTACATGGAACATGATCTTACTGGTCTAGTGTCACTTCCAGGCAACAAGTTCACCGAACCACAGGTAATCTTGCCGATTTTCATGGCTTGCGTACACTTAATCCTTCTTTGGCTAAAACAATGTGTTTTGTTCTGTTAGATCAAATGCTACATGCAGCAACTTTTAAGTGGACTTGATCATTGTCATAGTCACGGTGTTCTACATCGTGACATAAAGGGTTCTAATCTTCTTGTTGACGACAATGGTATCTTGAAGATTGCCGATTTTGGCTTAGCAAGTTTCTTTGATCCTCAAAGTAGTGCCCAATTGACAAGCCGTGTTGTGACCCTTTGGTATAGAGCTCCAGAACTTTTACTCGGATCTTCTCGGTATGGAGTTTCTGTAGATTTATGGAGCGCCGGTTGCATACTCGGTGAACTTTACATGGGCAAACCTATTTTGCCTGGAAGAACTGAGGTACCCTTGTAACAGTTATTCTGCAACGAGTTCCAAATTCAATATGTTATCGTAATTTAGATCTTGTGTTGTAGGTTGAGCAATTGCATAAGATTTTTAAGCTATGCGGTTCGCCTCCCGAGGATTATTGGAGAAAATTAAAGTTACCTCATTCATCCGTAATCAAGCATCAAAGACCATATAGACGATGTGTTGACGAAACGTTTAAAGATTTACCTGCTTCTGCTGTTGGACTTATGGAAACCTTGCTTTCCATGGATCCAGCCAATCGAGGAACTGCAGCTAGTGCTCTAAGGGACAAGGTACTTGCAAATTGTTATCGAAATTAAATGAACAAGTAATATGAAGAACGAGTTGCAAATTGTTATCGGAATTAAATTGTTATCGGCTCTTGATTTCATAGTTTCTGATATATTATGACCTGTAATCTTTTTGGAAAATTCTCAACTCTATTGTTTAATTTCTCTTGCTTTAAAATGCAGTTCTTCCTATCAAAACCATTCGCTTGCGATCCTTCAAGCTTGCCTAAATATCCTCCCAGCAAAGAGATTGATGCTAAAATGCGGGATGAAGAAGCGAGAAGGTACGTCTTCTTCGTTGGCCATCTTTTATTATTAATAAAAGGAAAAGCATTTTTCTACATATGACTGAGTTGCTCGGCCTTTATTGTAGTTGCTTCAACGGGAGATTTACTTGCTATAACGTCTTCATTAATTTTTGCAGTCGAGGAGCGACTGGAGTAAGTAGGAATGGACCAAAAGAATCTGCGGGACCAGCATATAACGCCAATTCAAAGTTAGCAACAATGGTGCAGGTAATCCGAGTGCCAGTTTAGCTTGCAGAGGCATAGTTCAGATTTCGATATTTTGTATTATAATCATAGATTTTATGCTTGCAAACGGAATGTTCAAATTCAATTTTCTTATCATTATTACTAGGGGTAGGCAAATAATTTGGGGAACCGAAAATTCGAATTGAACCTAACCAAATTATAAATTCTATGTGACAATTTGACCTATTTAATTCGGTTCGGTTTGAAGAAATTGAAAATTTTGGTTTTCGGTTCAGTGGAGGAATTTGGAAACCGAACTGAACTGAAAAACCATAATTTATATATATTTATAATTTTTTATTAAATTCTTACAATTTATATTATATATTTTATTTAAATTTCGTTTTCTTTTCCAGTTTTTAACTGGATTTTTTTAAAATTCGGTTTGGTTTAGAAAAATAGTAAAATTGATTTTTTGGTTTTTCAGTTTTCAGTTGGGAGTTTTTTTCTGTTGGGTTCTGTTTATAAAATTTGAAAATAAAATTTCAGTTTTTTTCTGTTCTCTTTCTGTTTGTTTCTTGTTTCTTTTTTTTTTTAATACCTTTTTTGCTTTTTAACGATAAGATTCTCTTATTTAACAGGAACTGCGCAATTCTAATGCGAGCAGCAGAACTGAGATATTCACCTCTCGCAAGCAGCAAACGGTTTCTGGTTTTCTCGGCGATCCCTCCTCGAAACAAACTCAAGCTTCTAAAGATGGGAGAAGAGATTTCTCGGAGCATCAGCATAAGAAAGTTTCCCATTCGGGGCCATTGGTGCATGGGATGGGGTGGGCAAAGGGTGATAATCCTCATTTGGCATCGACCAGAACCAACCTATCGACAATTTCTAATTTAGTAGCAACTCGAACTTCATTGCCTGAAGATCGCCAGGGAAAACCCAGTACGTCACAGCCAGAAGTAAAACAATCAATTAATGGATATGATAAAAATCGTCAAGCGTGTAAGCCTGCTGATTCTCCTCAGGCAGACGGCGGAAAATTGGATACTAGAGAAGCTTTGGTAAGTTACTCAAATTCACATTAGTTTCTATTCTTTTAGTTAAGAGGCAAGTTCGTCGAACAGGCTTGAGCTTTCAATTTGTGAAGAAAACTGCAGGTCGGGTGGGCTGGGCCTTTGGAAATTTGAGCAGTAACAATAAAATGTGTTTGATTACCTTAAATTACATGCCATTACGGCTTACCAAACTGATTTTTCAAATAATTACAATCTCCGCACACCTTTTTTAACGATTGTAACATTGTTTTTTGGTGTCTTTTCTCCAGTATCGTCGAGGACCGAGAGGAAGCAGAATATATGTGTCTGGTCCATTACTTGTTCCATCAAACAATGTGGAACAAATGCTTAAAGAACATGATCAAAAGATTCAAGAATTTGCTCGAAAACGACTCGACAAGACAAAACAAGGGAAAATGAAGCAACCAACAGAAAACAGA
>CAOJBK010989601.1:0-10947 GCA_948294925.1 Codiaeum variegatum | reverse complement strand
TATATATATATATATATATATATATATATATATATATATATATATATATTTTCTCCAAAAATTTATTTTATTGTCAAAAGGTTCCTAATGATAACAATAAAAAAAAAATCTTATTGGATGCAAAAATTTTAAAGTATAATTTTAGACTGAAGTTATAAGATGGGATGCAACCAATAATAATAATTATTATTATTTTCTTTTTTGGTATGAATTACTATCTATTCTTTCTTTGAAAAAAAGAATTACTATCTATTTTCTGTTTCACACTTTGATGATAATAGCTAACCCTATTTATTGCACTCATTCAAAGACTGTTTTGCCTTTTAACCTAGCTAGTGAAAATTGAAAATAAAAGAAAGAAATCAAGAAAATAGTTTGTTTTGGAGAATTTGATCATTGGAGAACCATAATTGGAAATTAATAAGTTCCCCTAAAAACAAATCACATGAACTGTCTCCCACTCCATGCTTGGTTTAACTAGCTAGAGATGGGTATCATGTCACATTTGCTTAACAAAATAGCCTTCTCTCTTTTTATATAAATATACACTACAATAAAATTAATCAAATAAACTATTTTTTAAAAAATATCATATTTTTATTTTTTTAATATTATAAAAAAATATAAATTAGAACTTTTTTTATTATTATTTTAAAAAAATAAAAATAAAAATAAAACGTTTTCTAAAAAACGTCTTATTTGATTAATTTTCTTATAATGATATAAGCATAGAATTTTAATAGGTTTAATTTTTTTTAAAAAAAATATAATGCCTATTTAAATTAATAAATTAAATAAAAGAGGATATGGTTGGTAGTTTATCATTCTCTCTTATTATAAATGTGATGAAGAGGTTAGAAAAGGATGTCCACTATATCTGTATTTATATAGGTAGGTAGAGACAATTTTTATCATCACAAGAGGAGTGGGCAGTGGTTATTATTATTATTATTATTATTATTATTGAGTTTTTTATATTTAAAAAGAAAATGCAAAACTAATCAAGCATGGTATAACATTTTTATTTTCTTAAAAAAAATGGAAGGCCTTATATTTATAGTTTTCAAATCTCAAAATTTTATCATTATTAAATGTTAAATATTATTTTGCTTCCCAATGGGTGAGATAATGATAAATTATTAATATTTATCGTTGTACCTTTCAGATTTGATTATAAAAAAAAATAAAATATAAAATTGATTACACATTAGTTCATCTTTTATTTTTTTATGTAAAATATTAATTCTATTTACAGTTAGTAATATGCTTCAGCCTATTAGAATTTAAAAAAAAAAAAAAGAAAATGAAAAAAATTTAAATAAATAAAGTAGGTAAAAGGCACAAATGGAGTTTGAAAGAATTATTATGGTGCCAGAATATGATTCATCAACAAGAATCAGGATCTTTGCTTAACTAGAAAGTTGATGTACAGTTAATGTGTCCTAGTTGCTACGTATTTGTACATGTACAAGCACTTTCAATAATGCTTTGTCGGCTATGCTCAGGAGATGTTTGGTCACCCATAAAACATGGTAAACTTAAATTATTTATTATTATTATACACAACACCAATCACTCTTACTACTATCTTCCATCCCCCATCACCTATTAATTAATTTCACTCACTCATTGTAATATATTTTATTAATACATATAAAATAATTTGGATATTAATTAATAGTTGCATCTAATTTTTTTAATATTTAATAATATTTAATAATTAAACTTAAGATTTCAGAGTGGCATAGTTTAGAAAAAAAAAACTAATATTCACAATTACTAAGTCCAAGATAAAAATTTTAAATATTAGTCTATTCTTCTATTTTAAAAAAATTAAACTTAAAATTATTTAAATTATTTTAAATTTATTTAATAATTATAACTTAAAAATTTTAATTAAAAAATTATTTAAATTGATAAATTAAAATTTTCAATTCATATTTTTATTAAATATAATAAATTATTAAAATTGTTAAATATTTTTATAATTAAAAAAATATATCATTTATTTTATTCAATATTTAAAATTTAATAATTAAATTTAAAAATATTATCTTTATTAAATATATAAATTGTATTTATAATTAATTAGCAGTTATTATTAATTAGTGTTTGCCATCTGACAATTATAAAAAAATTATATGACAAGATAGTATTTATTTTTTAAAATTTTGATATTAAAATTTTAATCACGCCGCAGGCCGCAGCCATGACATATGGCTAGGACGCCTAAAGCGAAAAAATAAAAGTAAGTACACCCAAATAATAAAAATAGTAGTGATAGTTATGGCGTCATTTAAGAGATCATTCTTTGGCTGTTGTAAATTGAAAATTTGATCATTCAATTTTATTTTCTTGTTTCAAATGCTTAAGACAAAACATTATTAAAAAAAAAAAAGAAAAACGAAAGTGTCTAAGAGAACTTTGTTCCTAGTACAAATTGATAAACTAAAATAAAATGTTGAACAAGTATTGAAATATACTTTTTTAATTAAAATTTGAGTTGTGACATTCTCTTGTCAATTCATATGATTGATAAAATAATTTCTATCATTAAGAAAAAATAAATAGTCCTTCAAAATGCTATGAAAATACGAATAATCAACACTAGATAAAGAGAAAAAACCAGTTACTATCGTGGAGTCTACCTAAAATGCCATTTGAACATAACCAAGGTTAGAAGCTCATTTCAATGCTTCAAGTAAACCAAGAGCTTCCTCTTCAGCAATAGAACCTGTAGAACGAACCTTCAAGGATTTTGATGCAATAAAATGATCAAGTTCACCATGAATAATGATGCCAATGCCAATAAAACCAGAGTGTGCAAATATAATTGCATCAATGTTGCATTTAAATTTGCTCGATTCTAGAGCTTGCCATTTCAAATGAGAGGAACATCGGGCATTAACATGAACTTGAGAAAGCTGATTAAAATACTGAACCAGAGCTTGAATTCTCATCTATGAAGAAGTAGAAGTCGAGCTGTGCATTTGAAGTCCTGAAATCAACGTCGTTGCAGAGCTGTCTGGGCGTCATAGTGAGGCAGTCAATGCATGTATGCAGTAGCTGGTAGAATGTCTCACCCCTTCATCAATAACAAGAGCAGTTCGCGAACCGTGGAGCACATTACCCATCATCTGATGAAAAAAATAAAAGTTGTCATTATTGTTTGTTGAGCTTTAATATGGGAGCCAGTTTGAGCAACATTAAAAAATGAAGTATCTCTTGCTATTTGCTAATCTCTATAGTACTGAAGGCATAAATTTGCAGTTGTCCAAGCATCAATGGTGTTGTTTGACCAAAGTTTCTCATTCCAGTTTCTCCAATTAGTCCAAAATAATAAGATAATTTTACAAACAAAATATATAGGTTTTGTAATAATGAGATGAAGCATCCAATCATGAAACTCTTAAGAACCTAGTTGTGGCATATCTACCTGATGATGGAGCTCTTGGAAGATAATTCTGATCTCTCCGTCAGTGCGAGGTCGAAGATTCACTCTTCGAAGGCAGCGAACAGGTATTAGCATAGATAGATCAGGCTACTGTAAAGTCTCAATCTAACTCAGTGAAAAACCCTAACATGAAGAATCAGTTATGATTTACTGTTTTCTTCACATGATCCAACGCAAGAGATAAAAAGTATGGTTAGAGATGTAAAAAAGATGGAAAGATTGAAGCAATAACAGTAAAAGAAAGTACAAGAACTTACCTAGAATAGACTCAAGGGTGTAAGGAGCACCCAACTTCCCATCCTGGTCGTGAACAAAGCTGCTCTCCTAGATCTTGTTTCTATTAAAATGCTTCCTCAAACTGATAATGACAAGTAAATGTTGCTTGTCTAGTTTTGAAAGCACTGAATCCTCTGTAAATTTTCATGGATCAAAGAAATCATTGTTGAATTCCAAGCCATCTTTGTCAATCTCTACATACTTGATGCTAATGAACTTACACTTCCAATCGTCAACCTTATTACCTTAGTTGGAGAAGATCCCCCTATGAGGTTTTCCAGATGACATGTAAATTCCGAAGCCCTTAAGACTAGTAACAAATCTAAAGAAGACCTAGGAAAGTTGAATAGAGGGACTAAGGATCCCAAAAGCAAATTATAAAGCTTTAAAGCAATGGATGATGTCTAAGATAAAATTGGGGGTGAGAGCGACAGGGTTCATTTGAAAATGGGCAAAAATTCAATGAAAGAAGCCAAAATAAGGGAGAATGAGGCCGCGAAGCATATGGTAAGAAAGCCAGACATATTGGTTGGGGCCAATAGGAATGGTCGATTGGGGGTCAGAATGAAAAATGTGGTGATCAGAATAAGGTTGCTGATGGATGATGTTAGGGGAAGAATTTTCAAAGTTAACCTTGAAACGGCTCCAATCAGCATTTGACTTAGGTTTGATTTCTCTTTAAGAGGGAGCCACACTACACTCCACAAAAACACTAAGGAAAGGGCAATCATGACTGTTGGACAATTGACTTTCAGGAGCCATTAAAGGAAGAAATAAAGGTAGAAACAATAAGGCTAACAAGAAAGGCAAGAAGAAAGCAAGAGAAGGCAGAAAATGCCAGAAAGCTTTGAAAGAGTAAGAATGAAGTGGGAGGTCAAATGAGAGATTATATAGCCTCTCATAAAACCTTTTATTTTTTCGACAGGAATTCCATGTGGCAAAAATTTTAAGTAACAAAGGCACCATGTGGCAACCACAAGGATACCTTCATAAAAAATCACCTTCGCCTTCGAAGCAGCAGGAAGTGGAGAAGGCAAAGAAGAAGTTGAAAACCATCCAAAAAAAAATTCTCAAACAAAGAAGTGAAGGGGAAATCTTAAAATATCGCATGGTATCTACTTAGATGAGATAAGTTTGAGCAAAAAACAAAGTTGGGAAAGTATCCTTTAAATGAAAGTAGCACACCAAAAGGTTGTAAATCAAAGATAGAAGCTCCTAATTATTGTAAAACCGAACCCCTTTCAGCCAAAGAGGACTTGGAAAATGTCAAAAAACACTTCAGCCAAACAAAAAATAAAAAACTAGAGACGTACAAAGGCTAGGTAAGATGAAGAGGGGACAACAGACAAGTGAATACTTAAGCCTTCGAGGACAACAAATATGAGGGTCTGAGGGTCTTTGCTAGGTATAAAACTTGACCCTTTAGCTCACGTTTCTTCCATGTGTAGGCTCATCTTAAGCTTATAAGACCAATCCCCTGTTAGTGATTGATGAGTTCAGATTCATCATGAATATAAACTGTAATGGAAGATAGAGATGTTTTATATGTAGAAAAAGAAGGGAACCATGGTTGAATAGTTAAATAATACCTTATAATGTTCCACGGTTCATTTAGAAGTGCATTTGTGTAATCCTTATCATTGTCTAGCTTCACAAGGTAATAATTATTCATCAAATCTATTACTTTGTAATCCCCTACTAGCTTCCACATTTGTTCTATTCTAGCTCACAAAAGGATATATCCAACACTCTTTCCCAGCAGTATGATAACCATTGATTACTTCAATGAGTTCGACATGAGCTCTACACTCGATCTGAAAAAGCAATCACCTTCCTCCCATTAACTTCTTGAGTCATCACATCTTTCTCCATCAAGACTAGTTCTTCCTCCATCGTTACATTGCTTCCTAGATAAAAGATTGTTTCTAAAAGATGTTATGGATCTAGAGCCATATTTGTCCCTTGCATGTTTCATAAAATTTTCATCATCAACGGCGGCTATTGACTGAGAAGAAAAGACCTTCACACCCATGACACTCATCCTATGGTTTTTTTGAGACCTATTGTTTTTTCCTTGCACTAAAAGACTTAAACTAAACACTTTTTTTTCAAGTTACATATTGTTGAATGAATTAAAATACAATTTGCTTTTTTATACTTAAACTTAAATACATTAATAATTACATTAATTATTATATTTTTACCATCGAACTTTGTTTTTGATTGTATAATAATATACGATTCAAGAGAAAATTGTTTGTAATTTTAAATTATTAGTTAGAACATTTAACATTTAAAATACAATATATAACATATTATTAATGTTTAGTTTTGATAAATTTTGAATTTCATGCTTGAAATAAGAAAGTATGAGATAATATTTAAATTGAACCCTTCTGTTTGATTAGTTCTAGGAAGGGGTTTTTTCATTATCTTAACCATGTTAGTTTTGGTTATTTTTCCCCTTAAATATTAATAAACTAAAAAAAATAATAAAAAAAATATATTTAAAATATCAAAAAGTGTAGGGTACAATAAACTATTTATCAATATCATTCATGTTATCATGAAACTAAAGGAATTAATTTATTTTATATATTTATGTACAAGATAATGGCATCTCAAGGTGCTCTATCCTCCAAAATGAGCAGGTCACTAGAAGAAATTGATCTGCTAGAATGAAGCAATAAGAAAGTGAAGAATGAGACTACTGAAAGTCATGAGAATGAAAAATCTCATCTTAATAGGACCTTAATGGATACGAATGTAGTGGATAATGTGCATGGAAAGAAAACTCAATTTGCAACTAAGTCATTTGAAGTGATGCTTATGGGATTAAATAGTGATAGTCAGAATGATGAAGATTATCCTATCTCAAATTCCATTGCTGCTGCTACTACTTCGAAGCTTCCACCCTTTAGCTTCGAAAAGAAGAGAAGGTCTAAAGTAACCTACTAGTGTAAAGATTTTGAGAACAAGGTGGCTAACATGTAAGTTTTCAAGCCCTTGGCCCACCTTCTCATAAATAGAATAGAGGACTTGGCCAAGAATTAGAAGGTCTTTAATAATATTCTAGTGGTTTTCTATAGAAATGCCACAATGCTAATGGACAAAGCGAGGTTGGTATATATGTACTCTAGTGTCCAGGACATGTAGGACCCTGTGGCCAAATCCTTCTTAATCAAGAAGTTTAATGCACCTAATCTTACCTCCACCACTCCTTTTTCTCATAGGGTTGACAATGTTGGTCCTTCGTCAATACGTATTATTTCCTCTTCATCTTTTGATTCTTTTTCTAATTCTTCATCCTTTTTCTCCTCGTCTTCTTCTTTGGGTATGTCTAGGTTGTTTGAGAAGCTTGAGAGGTTAGATGGGTCTTAGGAGGCTAACTAGTATCATTGTCTAGGTTGTTCCCCTTAGAGTGGCCTACCCTGATAGAAGGATCAGAGGTGGAGTGAGGGTGAAGCAATCTACAAGGAGATAAAGGTGAGTGATTGGAATTGGTGAGTCTAATTCTTTTCCCTTTTTTGTATTTCTTTTTATTTTTCTTCTTGTCTAATTATTGAATTTTCCATTATTTTTTACTAATTTTCCCAAGGAGGATGTTGCCGAAAAAGATCTACTTAGGCTTAAGGGGGCTTCTGAACCCAATCCCCCCTGTCATTCCAGGGGTTTCAACTGAAGATGGAAATCAAACTCTACTTTCGACCATTGAGGTATTGCTTAATGCTTATCTTATCTTTTTCTTTTGATTCTTTATGATTCTTACTTTGGTTGTTGTCTTTTTTGGGTTGTTGAAGAATAATAAGGTGAGCTTCATGCTTTGCCTTCATGACATAATGAGGCAGCTTTACCTTAGAAGATAGTTGAAGTTGTTCAGCCTCAGACTATGGACATTACTCCTCTTTCTATTGATGTTCCTGTAATTGAGGGAGAATTTACCCTTGCTATGCATAACTTTATGCAAGTAATAATATCTTCGACCTTCATTGTCTTCTTTGCATCCTTTCTTTTTTTTAGCTTAACTCCTCATCTCTCTTTGTTGTTTCAGGCTCAGTGGGTTGACTACCTTCGAGGGAATGAGGAGGAGTTCTCTTCTTACTGTACTTCTTTGCGAGAGGCATATGATCATTTAGTTGATGATATGGATTTTAGCACTTTGGCTACTCCAAAGAGGTGAGATGGAGAACCCTTGGTGGCACTAGTGTTCGACTGATTCACTGTTGCCTTATTTATTTTAGGGTATAGTGAACTAAGACCAACATCGATGTGCTTCTACTCTGCAATCAACAATAGAAGAAGGTGTAGGCACTTTTGATGCCTAGAGAGGAAGGTCATTCTAGCAAGGATGATAAAGCTAGGCGCTCAGATGATTATCCTCAACACTCTGCAAAGAGGATGCCTTTTATTGGGTCTCAACCTCCCTATTATTTTATTTCCATCTCTCTCCCCCAATCTTTGAAGGGGAAGGCAGGTAACTTCTTAGAAGACATATTAGATGTCCAATTTTCTAGGGACATCCTAGTTGAGGAGCATGATGTCTTCTCTCTCGTTAAGGTATTTTCTTCATTTATCACTTTATTCTTTCTTCTTTTATATTCATTTTTCTAACTTCATTTTATTTTTCTAGCCTACAATTAGCAAAGTTAAATGCTCTAAATCTGCTCTTCTCACCATATTGGCGGAGCACAATGAGGTTCAGGGGTTACTGTCTCTTCGTACCCTTGAATGTGAAGGGTTCCAGAAGATTTTACCTAAAAGGGAATGAACTTTAATTGCATCATCTTCTGCTCTTCACCAGGATATAGCATGTAAGACCCAGGCCTTAGGAGATTTGTCCTCCAAGGATAAAGAGATAGAGGATTTGAAGGCTCACCATTGGTGGAAGATGAGGTCATTTAAGGACTCAACTCTAACCTTAAACCTATGAAGACTGCTACCACAACCTTCAAGATGAGGAATCCAAACTTCAATATGAGCTTCGAATGAAGGAGAAAGTGTGGTAGTCTGCTACCAACATAGCTGATTACTATGCTTCATAAGTGAAGGAATTCATTAAAGACTTTTGGTCTTCAAGTTGAGTGGAGGAATGGGTAAAGAAGAGATGTTTCCTAGTAGGGGCTCTTCACCACAACAAGACCTTTGAGGAATTGACTAAGGACTTTCCCAAAGTAGCTTCAAAGCACTGTGAGGCCACGTCCAAGTTCGTGGGAATTCCTAGCATGCCCTTGACTTTATGGTTCAAGGAAATTGACCACGTGGGGTCATATTATGCATGGCGTCGCAGTTATGGAAGGTCCCACTTTGGTACATTCAACATGAGTTCGTTGTGTGCACGTGTGAAGGTGTTTGAGTCGCTACTTAATCTTTAAAAAATCTATTTTTCTAGGTGATCAAGAAAGTAGTATGAACTCCAATTTTAGTGAAAATCTAACATTTTACCCAATTAATTTTAGAAAAGGCTGGCCACAAATCATAGTTGGATTCGAAGATTCATTATTTAATAAAAATGTTTAGTAAATGATTTTTCCAATTTCTAAATAATTTTGGCCTAAAGAAAACTATATGGTTTCGATTTAAAAAAAAATGAATTTTCGTGTATGCATGGCATACTTCGTGATGAATGAACAGTTAAAGCATACCAAACATGATGCATGGGAATGATTAATAGTATGCATGGCAGAAATAAATGGAAAGCGATAAAAATCAGAAAGATAAATAGGGGTCCTTCCTCTAACCCGAAGGATTTTAGGGAAGGCACACATCCCTAAAGCAAGCAATAATAAAAATAATTACATAAAAAATAATGACAAACAGTGGGGATTCTTTCTCAAGTTAAAAAGGATATGGGAAAGACACACATTCCCCAAATAATTACAGAACCAGCACAGAAATAATAATGACAGAAATAATACAACAAACAATATGTAAATAAATTAAAATGAATAAAATAAGATAAATAAAATAACAAAAGGGAAAGAAAAAATATTTTTTGGAATTGAAGCCTTTGAATAGCTTGCCGGCGTATCCCTTTGAATGGAAATCAAACCCCATGTCGTTCTCCCTTCTCGCGAAGGGTGGGGTTGTTCTAAAAAACAATGGGGTTGGTTGTATGTTCAGAAACTAATTCATTTTAAACTTTAAAAGAATTAATTAGGCTGTTAATCAATTATGATTTTGATTATTGAAAACTGAATTTTGAATAGTGAAATTGCCTATGTTAGATTAAAGGGCTTAAATTCATAACCAAAGAATACTGTACCATTTTTACCTTTGGCTTACGAGGCTTCGAAATTGACTTTTCTGAAGGCTTGATGAAATTGGAACGGGTCTCCGTTGTGTTTAGAGTGGACTTTTTGATGTCTGACTGGAGTGTAGTTCAATGATATTGAACTAAACGACTGATCGAAATTGCAGAGAACTGAGTATTTCTAGTGTAATTTTGGCATTTGAAAGTATGTAATGGTGTCTGAACAGTTGTCAAAATTATGAAAAAAGGTCAAAATTTTGAAAAAAAAAAGATTCTGAAAACTTATCCGGAGAGTCGAATTTATAGAAAACTACGTCAGGAAAGTAAAAAAAATGGGCCTTATGCATTTGGGCTTGGACTCATGCGTTAGGCCCCAAACGCATGTGTTTGGGCTCAGACTCATGCTTTTGGGCCCTGATGCATGGGTCTAATTTTTCTCGATCTGATCCAGTCTATTTCGGTTCAGTTTTTTGGGTTTTCTAGGTACGTTTGAGGTCTAATTTGAGCACAGTTTGAGCCTATAGTGTAAAATATGAGTTCACAACTTCCCCTTAGCTGTCTTATTTTGTAGAAAAATGGTTGATGAGTGTGAATGCATGATGCAGATGACATTGTTGTATATATATATATATATATATATATATAATGTTATGCTCAGTTTCAACACCTGCAAGTGCAAGGGGTCGTATCAAGTAGTAAAAATCGGTAAGTCCCAGTATCGTTCTCCCAAAGGAATTTCTTTGTGGTTTGTTTAATCAAACACCAACTCAGTCTCCTATTATATTGTCTAGCTAACCATAATTATAGGATTTACGAACTAGAAAATTTTACTAAACAAAAACTCAATAAAATTCAGAGAAAGTTTGCAAATCAAATCTAAAAACTAAAATGGATTTAAAACATTTACCTAGTTTTCGACTCGTATTACTCAAATTACATTGTAAATCAACATGCCAATAAATTTATC
>CAOJBK010989553.1:0-18591 GCA_948294925.1 Codiaeum variegatum | reverse complement strand
AATGGCATACTAGCACATGTAACCCATCATCATCACTTATCATTTATTAATTTAGGTGATTTAAATGATGATGTGTATGGGTATTTAAAGGGTATGGGGCTGTCATCTTTTGCCTAAGGTTAAGATGATAAGTTTCATATTCACTATTCATCATCTTCTCTAATGGTTTAGAGAGAGAAGCTCTCTAAGAGCTAGAGAGAGAAAGCTTCAAATTCACACCAAAATTTGAGAGGAAGTTTAGATTGAAGAACACTTCTTCAATCTCAAACTTATTTTCAATAACCCTTAGGAAGGGAGTGTGATGAAGCATCAAAGTCCAAATCCATCATCAAAGTCTCAAGTTCTTAAGTAAAGAAGCAAGAATCAAATAATTTGGGTGATTCCAATGAGAAAGGATTTATGCTTCTTGAAAAGAGCTAGAGAACAAGCTTTTAGGAAAAGCTAGGTATGTCTCAAGCTAGAGGCTTCACATTTCGGGAGCTTAATGAAGGAGGACGAGAGGTATTTTATACGTTCTAAAACTTTTTCGTTTCTATTATGTTTTGCACAATAATTGAAAAGATCCTTGATATTGAATATGAGTCCATTTTGGGTTTATTTATGTGTTAAAGAGTTTAATGAATATCTAAACCAAATAATGTCAAAAGTGTTTTGGCATGGCAAATATTTTATTAAAAAAAATAACACGAACTGCTACTGTTCACACAGTAGTGCTGTCCAATTCTGGACAACCATTCGGTCTTCCGCTGTGCGACTCTGTATTTGCTCTTCACAATCATGATCTAGATGATGTGATATTGACTAGTAGTTAATGAATCATGTATCCATCATCTAATGTCACTATCCAACTTACTCATCTCATGAGTGTGCTCACGTGTTGTCACGACATCAAATTTCTGTAGCATGCGACTCACTACTTCCATACTAATAAGTATCTAATACTCATTATGGATGACAACAGAGGTAATGGTCTTCCGGATTAATGGCATCCCTACCAATAATCAGTTTCCTCAAAATTCTGATGTGAGTATTGCTAGTTAGATGTATGATGACTATGAAGGTAATGATGATATATTCCCTAGCTAAGGGTAGAAAGTGAATGATGGGAATGGATAAGGATAAAATGATAATGACCAAGGGTAGGATGTGAATGACTAAGGGTAGGATGTGAATGGACAAAGGTAGGATGATAATGGACAAGGGTAGTGGTTGATGACATAGGGGATCGTGATAAGGAGGATTTTGTTGAAGTCAATGAGAATGGAGTAGAGAGTGATGATTTGCACAGCTTGAATGTGTCTAATGATGATGATGATGTGCCTAAATACCCATATTTCAATGAAGAAACATGCTTTAAAGACCAAATTTATGTGTTGGTATGAAGTTCACTTCTAATGGGTTGTTAAGGAAAGAAATGAAAGAGTTGGCCATCAAACAAGGGTTTAGGTATATGTTTTCAAAGAACAATAGGAAGAAGCTAACTATTGTATGCTTAAATAAGACATGCAATTTTAGGGTTTATGCCTCTAAGTTGCTTGATAGCAACACATTCCAAAATTAAACCTTTAGACCAAACATGAATGCCCTTTTGACTTTAAGAATAATCTTATGAATCGCACTTACCTTAGTGAAAAATTTAAGGAAAATTTCAGAGACAACCCAAATTGGAATGTTAAGTCATTTCAAAAAACTGTACAAAGACAGTTGAGAGCTAATGTTAGTAGTAGCAAGTGTTATAGGGCTAGGAGAAGGGCTCAGCAAGTAATATTAGGTGATGTGAAAGAGCAATATAAGAGACTAAAGGATTATGAAGAAACTGTTATTAAGACTAATCCTTAGATTTGGATTAAGATTTTCATAGAGGATACGGATGTTGAGTGTGAAGAGATAGAGTAAGTCAATGGAGAGGTTAGAATTCCTAGGCAAATTCCAGTGTTATAATACATGTAGGTGAGATTTGCTTCTAAAAAATAGGGGTTTATTTATTAGTTTAAGACCTATTATTGGACTAGATGGGTGCCATTTAAAGACAAGCTTTGGAGATCAGCTTCTTTGAATTATGGTTGGGGATGGAAATGAAAACATATTCCCTCTTGCCATGGAATATGTTAATGTATAGGACAAAGCAAGCTGGACTTGGCTCCCAAATACTCTATTTGATAATTTTGGGAGGCCGAAAAAGACTGGTTGGGTATTCTTGTCTGACAAAAAAAAAAGTAAGCTTTTTTTTCAATAATATATCTCATATACTCACTTTTATAATAACAATAAGAATAATAATTACATGGTGTTGTATTATTTTTTAAGAACTGTGTAACGTATTTACAGAAGTCTAATTGATAGTTGTACATAGGTTTTGTGTTAAGCATATATATGAGAACTACAAGAAGATTTTTAGAGGTTTTGAATGCAAGAAGAAGTTATGGTTTGCAACTAGAACAGGGAGTATGAAGTCATAGTAAAAGAATATGGAAAAGAACAAGGATTTTGTTGAGAATGTCTATAACTAGATAATGGACCACAATCCAAGAACCTGAGTAAGATCACATTTTAGTCTTTATATAAAATTAGATGCCTTACAGAATAATATTTATGAGCCTTTTAACTCTAACATAGTTTTTGCTAGGGATATGCCTATATTAAATATGATGGAATGGATTAGGAGAAGATTGATAAATATGTTTCATGTTAAGTACCTTGGCATGCAAAAATATAAGGGACCAATATGCCTTAATGGACAAGAAACCTTAGAAAGGAATAAGTTTTATAGCAAGGACTGTTTTTTCACCCCAGCATGGGATAAAATTTATAAGGTTAACTTTTATGATACTAGCTGTGTTGTTAATCTTACAGACATGAGTTGTACATATAGGATGTGGGATTTAGGTGGCATGCTATGTAAGCATGGTGTACCTGCCATTTATAGAAATAGGGAAAACTAGAAACATATGTTCATAAATACTTCTTGATAGAGACTTACCTTGTTATTTATAAACATATGATTTATCTTCTTCCAAGTAAGAATGAGTGGGAAACTACTAAATAAATTGATATCCACCCACCCCCAACCTAGGAAGCCACCTGGTAGGCCTAAAAAGAAGAGAGTAATATAACCTGATAAGGTTAGAAATCCCTGTAAAATGTCTCGGGCTGGGAGATTATAGTGTGTGGAAGCTATAAACAACTAGGAATAATGTGAGAGGATGTAAGGCATTTGTATTTGGTGAGACCCCATGGCAGAGAAGAATGAGATTGAAAAAGTAGCAGGCTAGAGATAGAGCACCTACTGGTGGAAAAAATGATGGTGGAGACGCTTCAATAGGGTGATGCTAACATAAAGGTTCAAAGGGAAAACATTAACTTGTTAAGTTATTTCCATTTCTTTACTTATAATAACTTTGAGAGTGATAGTTATTAAAATAGAATGTTTACTTATGCATGATAAACCTAGGAGGAGGGGAAGGAGTGCTACCACAAACAACCAATAGGAAGAATCTAGAGAAATGTATTTACACATGGTATTGTATTTGTCATTCTGTATCACTTTCATTTTTCTCAAAATTTTCTCTTATTTTTTAGCAAAAGAGGAAAGATTGATTAAACAAGTGATAGTGCAAGACAACTTGTACAAAACAATTAAAAATTCTTTACTACATCTATATAATCTATATTATCTTTTTTTTTTTGTTATAAATGCAATAGAACACCCATGTGGCAGCCAGTGCACATTCAACAAGAACTAGAAGTGCAAATGTGAACCCTCCTCCAGTGAGTACTTCTAAGTCCACATTGCACCCAACAATTCTAAAGGTAAGTTAAATTCACTCTGATCTTACCATAGTTGTGTGGGAAACTTGTTTTTTTCATATGGTTTTTTATGCATCTATTTGTAGGCATATTTCAAACTACCAAGGCAAATTCATATAAGGAGAACCTCTCAAGGAATGCATCATAGCTTGCAAATCAACATGGAAGGAGAACTTTTCCCAAGAAGAAAACATAGCCTATAACATAGCCTGCTAGGAGAACTTCTTCACACACTTTCAGTAATTTCCAGAGCATGCCACCTTCAAGTTTCAAGAATTTTCAAAGTGCTTCAAAGCTTGCAACCATAGTCCCTAGAAATAGTTCAACATCTACCTCATTTATAAGAAAAACATCTCCTAGGAAGAAAACACAAAGTTAAATGTTTTTACATTGAAACAAATCTGAATGGGATGTGATTTTTGTTATTTGTTAACATTGGGATGTTACATTTGTTTTTTTTTTTGCACTGTTATTTTGAATATTTCATGAGAATTCTTATGAATGGATTTTACATTATAGAACCTATTTGGTGTGCTTTGTTTGTGGGATAAATTTATGGTTTGCAATTTTGTATTGTAATACAGGCATTCTAACAAACACATGGAGAGTGAATGTTAGATTAAGTCATTATAGCATATTCACACAAGGATTTTAACAAACACTTAATCTACAATAAGTTTTTATCTTAAGGATGTTAGACTAAGTTCTTACATTTCATGTCATCATTTTTTCAATATTTGTTTACTCCATGCAATTGCAAATTCGTACAGGAAATATTACAAACAAATTATAAATAGTAAAAACTAGTTGATATTATCATATTTATAAAACCAAAATACACAAACCACTGTCAATTACAAATTTTATGGCATAAATTTATAGCTATTTTTGTACACTTTATTTTTCCTAATACAAATAAGGACTACAAACATCAAAATAGTGGCAAGTACAAACATAAAAGCAACCCTAGTACATGTCATGTTCTTCATTTTCAGCTCAAATATTTCTTTATTTTTTTCCCTTAACTGCAACTTTAAGAGCACATTCTCTATTGAATTTTCTAACCCCTTCACATAATCCTTCAATTTCATATTTTCATCACTTGTTTCCACTTCCTTAACATGACTTTCAACTATTTCTTCTTCGCATGATTATAAATGATTCAAAGTTCTAGAATCGTTTCACAACAACTTAGACATAGAGTATCATCAACCCAATAAAAAAATTACATTTTCTCCCATTTGTGAAACATCTACAGTCCCCAAGTTTTTTTCCCATGTTCTTCAGCGTTGTTGAAACCTTAATTAGTAATTGCACACCACATTTGCACCTCTTCACTTTTAGTATTGTCAAGTGGCTTGCGCTCCCACTACTTTTTTTTATTTGTTGTGAATTAGAATTCATTTTCTATTCATTTATTGAAATGAGAGAAAGAAATAAAGTGGTGGAGTGACAAGGAGAGGAAGATGCAGGTATGTCTATACAGAAGAGGTTAGGGAATTAGAGAAAAGGATAATGATTAATGGGAGCTGGGGGCATTCACTTTTGGATTTAATAATTTTTTTAAGAAATTAAATTTACATGTGTCTTTATTTAATTTGTACACACATCCTTAAAATTGAAATCATAAAGCCTTTACACTGTAAGTGACATGTGTTTTTGAGAACGGGTGACTAGGTGCCACGTCAGCGAAGACAAACGATGTCAATGGTGTGGGTCCATATATGTTAACAGAATGAAACATAGACCCATAATTACCAAAAAATTTAACGCAACCCATAAGTGTAAATGGTACAAACCACAAGCTACTTTTTTATGCTTATCCCTATATATTTTGCCTAAAAAGAGGAATGTGTGTCTTTCCTATATTTTATACCTAGAGGAGGGATGCCCTCAATTGTGATACTTTATAAATGTCATTTATTTTATTGTTTCATTTATTATAATGCTATTTAGAGATATGTGCCCTTTTTAGAACCATTATGACTAGAAAAGAAACCCATTTGCTTTCTTTTCTTTATTTACTGCTTTCCTTTTTTTTATTGATCTTAAATTATCATTCATGAATATATCCTATCATAAATCATATTTATATTTGCTATACTTGTTCATGCATCATTCCTATTCTGCCATGTGTACATGAAATAATATTTTAAACTAAATCTAAATTGCTTTAGCCAAAAGTAGAAATTTTGATTTTTTTTTTCTAAAATAGATTTAAAGTGAAATTTACTGTCTCCAAATCCGGTTTTGGTTTATTGACTAAAACCTTTTTCCATTATGGCTAATCAAACATATTTATGGAGTTATACTAATTTGATTTCTTAATCACCATGTAAAAAATCTCATTTTTCTAAAGATTGAGTGGTAACTCACAAACACACATGTACTTTACACTAGAACGGGCTTTTTGAGTCTTCCCATGTGAGACTTCGCTTGCAACTGATCGTGAATGAGCAATCTACCCCACGAGGGTGGTTTCCTCAAGCACAAAATCTCGAGGCACATGGGCATTCAGCTTGGGCCTCATAATTGCAAATCTAAACAATTTTGATACTCTGTAGAGCTAGTTTGAAAAGGAAGTCTAATTTGCTTAGATATAGAACAAACATGATAAGGTTTTTCTAATTCAATTTCATCTAATCTAATAACATCTATATTCTCCATAATAGGTTCTATTCAATGTCCTAAACGAAAATGCCAAATTTTAGCTACATATTTATTCTTACTATTTGTATCAGTAATAGTACCACATACATCAAATTGGTTTTGTTTGTCACTGCAACTCATTGACTTATTAATACTAAGTTTGAATAATTATCTCTATGTAACGGAACTAATAAAGTCTAGATTAAAGCTTGACTAGTCTAAAATGTATAAGTTCTCCTTCACTTTACCAACTGTAAACACCTACTTAGTTTAAAGGCCCTGAAAGATACAAATGCCAGGTAGGAAAATTACTATAGAATGTGAATTAGCAAAAAACATTCTTACAAAGAGTAGATTGAATTTAAAACAAGGGTATTGAACACACAAGTTAAGAAAAATTTATTGTTGATATCCACTTCATCGACATTATCTACTGTTTTGGTATTTCCATATGGTGAAAGGATTGGTCTAGTTTGATTGAGTTTTATAGGATTATTTAGATTGGTAAGATTAATGCAAACGTGAGTAGAGGCATCTGTATCTACTATCTAGGAGTCAAAATAAAAAACTCTTAGCAAACTTAAAATACATTCAACTATTTTACCTAAGAATTCAATCATTCTTGCAAATTCCTTAGGTTGTGCTCCTTTCACTTTAAGAATCTTCAACAGCTCTTATTTTATTATTGAGCTCATATCATTATTTCCACTTCCATCAACTTTATCAATAAGTGGCTTCTCAAGAACTGTTCCTACAAACTTAATTGGCCCTTTCTTCTGTTTATAATCTCTATACCAATATGTCACACCATGTAACTTGAAACATGTATCTCTTGAATGGCCACTTCGTTTATAGTGATCATAATATCTATCCCCTTTATCCTTATAAGATACAATTTTAACTGCATTTTTCATTTCAACTTGATACTTCATAGTAAAAGCAATACTTTTAGCAGTCACTACATTCATAATGCTGACTTCCTTTTGTTTTTCAACTTACAACACCCTTTGTTTATTAATTCTACAAGCACCACAAGTACATATAGGAATTGGATCTAGGCAATTCAGTTCACCTCAAAGACTCTTCATATTATTGAAATAGTCAATAATTGAGTTATTACCTTGTGTCATATTGTTTATATCTCTCTAGATCTAATAAATCTTTATGCCATTACTCTATCCATATCTTATGGTCAATTCATCCCATATATACTTAGCACTCGAAGTATACATGAAAGTTTTCACCAAATCTTTCAAAATTGTGTTCAAAATCCAAGATGTCACCATACAATCTACTCAAATCTATTGGACATAATCTAGTGAATCTATGTTCGTCTTAGTACACCTTCTATCTATAAAACCAAATTTCACCTTCGTTCCAAAGTGTTATTTATATCGAATGTTTCTAGGAAAGATAATTTATGCCTTCCATAGGTGAAGTTACAAATCACATACCAGGATGATTAGAAGTTTGAAGATATAGTGGACTTCCATCTGTATAAGCTGTATTCACCATTTAAACATTGCGATTATGGTCATAATTTGAAGAACTCAAGTCAGTTTCTCCTATTTCAACCATTGTTCTTAATAGAGATAAAAATACTTAGGAAGCTCTACAATTACAAAAATATTATGAATCTAAGGCTCTGATACCATGAATAAATTAGGATTTTTATATAGATGAAATGAAATACAAAGAAAAATAAAGAGAATTTAGAAGAATTATTGTTTATATTGAATGATTATCAAGTCTTATACAATGTAGCTTATAATCTATTTATATACAAAGAGGAAATGAAAAATTGAGGAAGAAGAACTGATCATGAAACATGTTTCCCTTACTAAACAATTGTGTGCCTTATTTAAACATGAAACACACAATTTCATTAAATCCATGACAAGCTTAAAACGATGTCGTTCTCACCATCTTCCTTGAGAACAAATGAAATAAATTTACTCTAGCACTGTAAAATAGCTATTTTCAACAATAAATAAATTCAAGGTTAAAAATTAATTTATTATTTAAACATTAGAAAAAAAAATCATGGATTAATTGAACCTTAAACTAAAAATAAAAAGATATTTATTTGAGAATAGATTAAGTACTCTTGTTCACAATTATCTATCAGTTAAGGTTGATACACATACATTAAGACAATCATATCTTAAATTTAATTAGATAGCATCATTTGTTTATCTTCTAAACTAACTAAAATTACCTTAATAATTAGTTGATTATTTTAAAATTTTTTCCTTAGCCCTTATTAAACTTTTCAATTTCTATTTACTCATGTTATCTTCTCTCTTCTCTGCCTTTTGTCACCTTATGAAATCCATCGTATCCCATAACTGAAACACAAAGTCCATTAATTAGTTAATAAAATTAGTCTAAATTTAGAAATTTAGCTGCTAAATTTAAAGCAAAAAGTAATTAAGTTTAATTTCTATGCATACTTTATCTAGGTTTTTAAATTTTCAATTTTTTAATCTTGTTGATTTAAATTTGTGAAGTTTTTGTGAATGCTTTGTTAGTGGAATATGTGAAAAATTGAAAGGATGAAGGGGTTAAAGGTTTTCGATATTATGACCTATGAACTAAAATTGTTGAGTGCAGATGTATTTCATTTAAGAAAAAAAATGAATCAATTACATTTTGAATTTGGAGCTTATAATTCAAAATTGATAAAGTTTGGAATCTTGTAGTTTAATATCTATAGTTGAAGACAAGCAAAAATAGGTTTGTTCTAATGATAATTACATTAGTAACTTTTCATTTTGAATCAAGAAAGTTTTTTCCCTTTGCTATTAAAGCTATGCATCAGTGCTTTTAGTTTATTTTTTTATTAGAGGGTATCATTCTAGGTTAGAAATGAAATTGGTATGTTATGTCTTATGAAGTTAAGTGAGTTGAGTATTGCTTGAAAACATGTTTTGTTAATTTATGGTTGGTGTATTGTTTAAGAATAATATCTATAAAGTATGTTGGTTTATCATCATTGAATTACTGTTCCTTTTTTTTCCCAAATGGTCATTTTTTTTAATATTAAATGGTTGTTAGGCTAGCATAACAGATATGACTTGTGTTTATGTAAAACAAAAAAAAGCTAAGTCATCAAGTCATTGCATATAAAGAAAGGAGCAACACTTTGTCTCACTAACTAGTGCTTCAAGTGCTTTTGATGCTACAATGATAATGAAGGATATGATAATATGGTTTCTAAAATGATGCACCAACACTCCTAAAGATGTAGCTTCTTAGTCTTTGTTTTTGGGATGATGACATTTCAAATCATTATTTGTTTGCTATGATCTGCTTCAATCTTAAAAATAAATTTTGAGCAGAATTATTTGATGAATCAGAGGATATCGCTTCTTTTAATGCTGGTTATGTCTTAAAAGATTATAATGATCATTTACTATAAGATCATACAGATAAAGATGAAATATCTTGAACTAATATTAAAAAAAAGAGCATATATTTAGATGTTCCAATTACTTACGCTCAAGCAAGTCGGATGAAGAAGCCTCTATTACTATTTAGATCATCTTGATTGATTTCTTATGGATTTTTATTGAATGCTCCTCTAAAATAAGATTTTTTTTTTATTTTTCTTTTTTTCTTCTTTCTTTTAGTAATGAGTTACACTCTAATCCTTACATATAAAAAATAATATGTTGCTCTAACAAAAATAGCTCTAGCAATAACTTCATTCTATTAAGAATAATTTTAAAAAATTATTTCCTATTTTAACATAAAAGTTTCTAAGTCATGAGTAATCGTGGACAAATAACAACCTTATGTATTTTTCGGTGAAATGAACTTAACTTCATCAAACATTAAATGTACACAATTCTTGATAATGTTTTTTTTTGTCAGAAATTCCCGTGAAGTGCACATACATTCGTTCAGTCTCTTAAATGTTTTGAATAAATAAATTAAGCATATAAGAAAGTAAAAAATATTCTCTCTATCCATTTTTATTATTTCCTTTTAAACCTAGAAAATAGCATTCTTAGAACAAATCAATATACTCCATTTTAGGTAAATTTGTCAAGAAAAATGTTGGTTGTCGTATTGCTCTCTAGAGCTTGAAGTTGTTTCCTAATAGTTATATTCTGCAAAAAAAGTAATCCTTATAGTATCTCCCATCATTTACTCTTTCTAATCCCTTATTATTAAGCTCTTAATTATAGTATGAATTTGGTGTGAAGCATTGAAGCAAAGGAGTTAGAAAGCATTACTTGGGTTGTATTAAAGTTGTAAATGCAGCAAAATCAGTTCTTATTGGACAGATGATAGGAGGAAAAAAACTTGGTGCAAGTCTTTTCAAGACAAGTTTGAATAGAAAATGGTCCTTTAAAGAGGGATTTTGAATCACAATGCTGAAATCTACCAATACCTTCAGACTCTCCTTCGCCAATGAAGAAGACATGAAGCGAGTTGAAGAAGGCAGGCCATGGAACATTCAACAGAGATTGCTGATTTTAAGGGAGGCCATATGACAAAATTGAGAAAGAACACAATTTTTATAATGAATTATTTTGGGTCCATATAAATGGTCTCCCTCTAGAACAATTCTCATTAAAGAATGTTGAGGTAATAAGTAACAACATTTTTGTAGGATTCATTTCTACAGATGGCCCAATAGAAGGAAAGTGGAGGCCTTTCCTCAGACTCATGGTCTGGATTGATATTAAAAAGCCCTTGTCATTAGGATTTAAAAGCATTCAATAAGGGAGAGAAAGATGGGCTCATTCTAGTATCAAAGGCTCCCCAATTTTTGTTTTCAAATATGAATGCTTCGATCATGTTGCAAAATAATGTCAGAAGTTTAAGAATTTGGAGTATGCTGAGATTCTTAAGTAGAAGTAATACTAGTGTTGACAATGGTTGTAGGCTGATCCTTTCTTAGTAAAAATGATGTATTAAGTTAAGAGTTTTACTATGCTCCAATGGCTAATTTTAGTGTAGCATACAAGCTCCTCAAAGGTGATTGGCTTAGATAATTCTAGTCCCATCAAGTCAAAGAGAAGACTTCTAGAAAGGCTACTAGAAAATAAGAAAATATGGTACTAACTGCTCAAGGTCTGGAATAAAGTATGGGGAGAAGTGTTTTTACAACACTATGTGGAGAAGTTATTGATTACACCACGACAAAAGAACTCTCAAAACTTATGCTAACTAAGGAATAACTATTCTTAAGCAAATGAAAATTAATTTAGTTTCAATTGAGAAGGAACCAGTTAGAAAATCTAGTTCTGGATATGAATTAGAATCTCTAGCACAACCAATTAAAAGAAAATGCATGGAGAATTTTCAAAAGGAGAAAGAAGTGGACTTTGGAAATGGTGGAAAAAAAGATTTTCTTTTTAGGGGACAATGCCATATGGTAACAAGAGGAAGCTCAATCTATGGGCCCTAAGAGCCTAATTGAAAACAAATAACTCTCTGGACCTTACTACTAAGAGTGAAGCCTAGACTTCCCATGCGAATCAAAGTGTTCAACTTCAAGAAGAAGTTAAAGTGGGGAGTCTCGATTATCACTTGAAGCTCTTTTTGGATTTGAGGGAAAGTTAGTGAAGCTAGACACACAAGAAAATTCAAGTCACTTGTTAGGTCCATAGGAAAAAGTGCAAATGGAATCAAAATAAAAAAGACATGTTCAATTTAAGATACCATTACTAGTCCAACTAACTTACATGTAGCTCATAGCCAGATTAAAGTACAAGATGAGGCAGATGGAAGCAGCATCTAGTATATGAAAAATGGAACTCACGTGAAAACAACTTCATTAGCATTTGTGGCTTACCAAATGCCACCAAGGGACCATGAATATCTTATGCTGGAACTGTTAAAGCCTTGGGAGCACCTCAATAGTTTGTTATTTGAAGAAGTTAGTCTCCTACCATATGCCCTTCATTATATTTATTTCTAAATCTAAGAATAAAACAAAGTTCATAATAAAGATTAGACTTCAGCTAGGTTTTGACAAAGATGATTATGTTGAAGCCATCAATGGTGCTAGTGGTTTAATTTTATGGTGGAAAGATCCTATTAAAGTTAAAAGTTATTAAAAGGAGTCAATATTACCTCCATACTTTTTGTATAAGGAAAGATAAAGAGTAAGCCTGGTCCAATTCTTTTCTATATAAAAATCCTTATAAAAACTTTAAAGCAAAAGTGTTTTGAGGAATGGAGTACACTTGTGTTTAGAAGAATGCAAACTGGTTAAGCGCAGTAGATTTGAACATGGTGCTATCTCAAGATGATAAATAGGGAAATAGAAAAGTCACCAGCAGTTCATCTAGTCTCCTCTCTAACTGTATTGATGAGATAGGGTTCATTGAATTTGGCTATATGGGTCCAAAATTCACTTGGTTCAATAGGCAATAAGGTATAAAAGGCATTTAACAATACCTACACAGAGCTCTGATTAGTCCAAATGATAGAATAACTTTTTGGCTCAACTTATGTTCTACATGAAAACCTTATGGGATCAGACCATAGACCTTTGGTTATCTTTTTGGATGGAAAGCTTTATAAGTTTAAAGGGGGATTCAGATTTGAGGAAAAATTGAAGAAGCATAAGGACTACATGCAGGTTTTACAAAATGCTTGGAATGAAGGTAACCCAGCCTCTAACTTGATTAACCTATTTAGGAAATAAGAATGTTGCAACAAAAAATTACTTACCTAGCACAAGTCAAAAGTTGAAAATAGTTTGTAGAGAATCAATAAAGTAATGAACCAAATTAAGTTTCTGCATCAAAATGGTTATGCTCTTAGTGATAAAGACAGAGAAGGGTTTGATTTTTTGAACTTACTCAACTATAGGACATGAAGGAAGCCTTATGAAAGCAAAGACTAATGGATCAAGGAAGCCGATAGGAACTCACATTTCTTTCACATCACAGCCATATAGAAAAGCAAAGGTCATATATTTATAAGCTAAAGAACAGGGAAGACTCTTAGATTCAAGGGGAGAAGGAAATTGATGACTATTTTGATAATATATACTCAAATTATAACACTCATCTAAATAATAATAGCTATGATTTTATTAATCATTGTATTGTAAAGGATATGAATAGGTCCTTAACTTTCCCTATGATTACAGAAGAAGTCATAAAAAGTTATCTTTAGCCTGGGCTCTTCAAAAGCCCCAAGACTTGATGGCTACACTAGTGCATTCTATCATAAGAACTGGGCAAAGATTGGAAGAGAAGTGACAGAAGCAATCTTGGGTTTCTTTAGATCTAGCAGAATGCCACTTTGCTTCAACTAAACTTTCAGTTACCTGATTCCCAATAAGCAATCGTCTGCTGAGTTATCATATCTAGGCCTATAAGCCTCTATTCTTTTATTTATAAAATAATTACAAAGATGTTGGTCTCTCGACTTAAGCCTCTAATGAACATTCTGTTAACAAAACTCAGTTGCATTTATTGAAGGGTGTTCAATCCATGATAACATATTCATAGCACATGAGTATTTTACAGTTTCAAAAGGACAGATTCTAAGAAAGCCTTCCATTTAGCTATAAACTTAGACCTCTGGAAAGCCTTTGATAAGATTAATGGACCTTTCAGTTTAATATAATGGGAAAGATGGGTTTTGTAAGCTCCTTCATTCAATGGATAAAGGAATGCATCACCTCAGTCAAATATGTTATTGATATTAATAGGAAGCCTTTATAACCTTTCTTCCCCTTATCTGGAATTAGGAAGAGAGAGCCACTTTCCCTTACCTTTTCATTTTAGCAACGAATGGACCATCTAATCTACATGAAAATACAAAATAATCTGGTGGCCTTGCAGTATATAAGTTAAGTAGAAGTTATCCCGCTTTCACACATGATGTGGTGCTCATTAGGAGAGCTAAAGAATCTGAGGTCAACAAACTCATAAACATTCTCAAAACTTTTGAAGATTTGTCAAGATTAGTAGTAAACAAAGAAAAAGGCATACTTAATTTTGGCATAAACACACCCACTTAGTGGAGAAAACATATCACATAAATGCTACAAATATATGAAATGGCAGCTAAAGACATGTGCTTGGGGCAGAAGAAAGATTAATGCCATTGAATTTATATTAAAAAAATAAATTTGAAATCCTAATAGTGGAATCAAAGGCTCTTCTAATTTGCAATAAGAGAAGTCTTAGTAAAAGCTATCATCTCTATTATTCATGTCCACCTAATGTCATGCTTCCTTCTCTTAAAATCTATCTCTAAGAGACTTAATTCATTTGTTGCTAACTGCTTGTGGAAAGTAGAAGTAAAAAAGAAGGGCCTTCATTTAAAAAGATTAGATCTCCTTATAAAGAACAAATTTGACAGAGGACTGGGTTTTCGTGAATTCAACAGTATTAACTCTACTCTTTTAACCTTAAAGGCTTAGAGACTTGTTGATTCTCATTCCTTATGGTCCATGATAATGAAGTTCAAGTATTATCTAAATGATGACATTTGGAATGTAAAACAAAAGGAAAGGGACTCTTAGAGATGAAAGACCTTTCGCGGGCAATAACTTATTTTAGAGATGGTTCAAGAAAGCAGAAACAATTGAGCATGTTCTTTTGCATTTTCATAATGCTCGTCTTTCCTATCTTTGTAGTA
Source organism: Codiaeum variegatum (assembly GCA_948294925.1). Lineage (NCBI taxonomy): Eukaryota > Viridiplantae > Streptophyta > Magnoliopsida > Malpighiales > Euphorbiaceae > Codiaeum > Codiaeum variegatum. The sequence goes on along the minus strand of CAOJBK010989553.1, from coordinate 3,516 downwards.
AACGGAATATTTCTAACAAAGAGATCTAGTTTTATTTCTTTCTCAGATTGGTGGTTTGACCTATACTTGAAATTGAAAGAAAATGATGAAGCAGATGCAGCAGCTAAGATTGCATATCTTTGCTGGAAATTTTGGAAAAGAAGAAATGTGAAAGTTTTCACAAATAAAGATCCTGATCCTTAGAGATTAATCATTGAAGCTGCAAAATGGAAAGAAAGCCAGGTCAGTGTTGAGAGTCTCCTATCAGATGAGATCAATCCTCAACACTTCATATCACTAACAAAATGGAAATGTCCTCTTCCTAGTGTTATAAAAATTAATACAGATGCTTCAATTAGTGAAAATGATGGGAAAGCATGTATAACTTTCATTGCTCATGATCATGAAGGTAAGATACTTATAGGCAGAATCTGAAAGATCAAATACAAGTCTGTAATGACGGCTAACTTGGAAGGAGTTATTGTAGCACTTCAAATAGCAATCAAGTTAAATTATAAGTCTATCTCTATGGAAACATATAATGAATATATTACAAATGCTTCTCAATCCTTCATAGATGAAAGTCCTCTAATTTTGTAGCCTAGATTGGTTATTCTAAAAAAACTTTGTAAACTCTTTCATTTTTGTTCCATCTCATGGATCAAAAGGGAAGCAAATCGTGTTACTCTCTGGGTTGCTAAAGCAGCAAATGATAATGTTTTACCTCCACTTTGATCATTATATCCTCCAAATGTTATGGATAACCTTTTGTACAATGATTCTCATTAATGAATTCTTATCAAATGTGATAAAAAAAAAAGTTCTTCATTTTAGTGTTTAAATTTTTCCATAAGTTTTGTTGAAGTTTAGCATGTGAAAAGTAGTAGTGATCATTAATCTTTACTTATTTTTTCATTTTGATCACTAACCTTTGATTTTTTTTTCATTTTAATCACTAACCTTCTATTTAATTGCATCGGAAAGTCACTAGAAAGTTTCATGGCTGAAAATCTCACGTGGCATTCCACGTGTCGACTATGTAAGCATGTCACGTCAGATTTTGTACCATGAAAACTTTTAGTAATCTGTCAGTGCAATAAAATAGAATATTAGTTATTAAAATGAAAAAAAAATAAAAAATTAGTGATCAAAATGGAAAAACAAGTAAAAGTTAATAATAACGGATTCTTTTTACTTGAAATTTAGTTGTATTGAATGTTCTTTCAATTTTAACCTTATTGAAATTGTCATTTTGATGGCCAATTGAATATCTCGGTGGAAAGTTAGTAGTGATTAAGCCAATAGAGTACACATATTTATGGATTTAGATATTCATCTAATCTGTCCAAACCCACCTTAAAAAAATATATAAAAAGTTTAGATAAAGAATTTTATAGGAAAATTATAAAAATATATCAAAAATAAAATTATTTACAAAAATACAATTATCAAATATTTTTATAAAAATATTATTTTTAAAAAATTTTTATTATAAAACTATATCATATACTAAAAATATATCTGAAGTATATGTATATACTATGTATATGTCGCATATATATATATATTTTAAGTATATTTTGAATATATAATATATTTTTGTAATAAAAATTTTTTCAAAAGTAATATTTTTTAAAAATTTTCCAATGATTATATTTTTGTTAAAATAGAGTATAAAATAAAATTTTCTCAATTTTATATGTAAGACTTTTCAATTTGAACCAAATAGAGGCCCAAGAATAGAGTGAATAGACCTGAGATTATATCACAAATTCCAAACCTAGCTTGAACACGGCCGAAAACATATATATATATATATATATGATACAGTTAAAGTGGAAATTTCCAAGAAAAAAAAGGAAGTGTAAAGATTAGAACCTATCCCTTTGGAAGCGCTAAATGATTCCAGTGTGCCTGTTCAACATTTTCCTAGTAAAGCACCTCTTTTTCTGCCAACTCTTTTTAGCGGCGCATGTCACAATTTTCGTTGGACATTTTTTTTTTATTAAGTTTAGTGTATTTGATTAATAAAATTAATGACTTTTATAGATTTTAAAAGGCACGGTGTATTTAATAAAAATTTTTAAAAACTCTATAAAATTTGAATATATTTAATAATGACTTTTAAAATTTTTTAAAAAGTCATTAAAAGTCGTAATGTATTCAATTATAATTTTATATAGTCGTTAAAAGTTAACATATATTCAAAAAATTATTCACTTTTATAAGTGAATGACTTTTAATAATTTTTTATCAAATCTATAAAGAAAAAAAGTTCACAATTCTATTTCTGATTTTCTCAAAATTTCCAATAACTTTTTCACAAACTCTATAAAAGTCATTAAAAATCAAACAAACTCTTCAAAGATTATTCATTTAAAAAATCTTTAAAAGTTTTTAAATTTTTTAATTGAATACAACCTCACAATCAATTTTGAAATAATTAATTTTCAATATTTTTCCAACAGTGGAATATATCATGTAAGAATAATTTTAAAAAATTTTGTGGACAATAACAATAAAAATAAATAAATTTTTTGCTGACCCAATTTTTACGTCAGTAAAAAAATTTATGGGGTTGGTAAACAGTGTTACCTACCCTAGAATTTAATTTACTGATCCAAAAATTGGGTCAGTATTTCTTCCGTCACAAATTAAATATTACCGACTAAATTAATTGGGTCAGTAATTACTGATACATTTTTTAGTTAGTAAAATAAAATATTGGGTCGGAAATATTTTTAATTAATTAGCGACTCATTACCGACCAAAAAAATGTGTCAGTAATTTATGACGCATTTTTTTGTCGGTAAAATAAAATATTGGATCGGTAATATTTTTAATTAAGTACCGACCCATTACCGACCAAAAAAATACGTCAGTAATTACCGACACATTTTTTTGTTTGGTAAAATAAAATATTGGGTCGGTAATATTTTTAATTAATTAGCGACCCATTACCGACAAAAAAATGCGTTAGTAATTTACCGACCAATTTCTGACCAAAATATTGTGTCACTAATTTACTGACCAAATAAAATGGGTCACTATATACATCACAAATACTGAAATTTTTTATTTAATAATTACGTCATTAATAATAACAATAATATATATATATATAATAAAATTAATTTGAACATCATAATTTTAAGAGCAAGTATGAATAAATCCAAAATAAAATACAATACTATAAAATATTCAAATATGTTAAACGTCTCTAACTATTCCTAAGCTGAATCATTAGTATGTTGGGTGTCATCATCGGGATTAGTATGGACTGCTCGATCAACAGAGGCCATGGCATCAGAAGAGGGTGCTGGCTCAGAGGACACTACAGGGGTCGTAGCAGAGGGTAATGGATCAGCAACAACAGTAGGGTCTGTTGGAGGAGCATGCTGCACATGACGTTGTTGTCGCCACTCCTGTAGTCCTACAACTACATTGCCTCCTTTCTAGGCAATAAGATCTAAGACTTGCAAGAGAAGATTTTCAACCTGAACTACTTGCACATCAGACAATGGCTGATCTGGCTAG
>CAOJBK010988980.1:0-13960 GCA_948294925.1 Codiaeum variegatum | reverse complement strand
AAATGATTAGTCAATTGTCAACTAGATTAAGTATGTAATTAGTAGGAAACATCTTTACACCTTAATTAACCACATCTCATATGGATTAAGCTAACATCTCATACCAAGCTTAATTATTTTATTAGTTGCCCAAAACCATTTTAATTAGTCATACCCATTTGTATCTCACACAAACTAAGACATAATTGAAAATTTCCTTTTTGTGAATTAAACATCCACACATGCTAGCATTCTGTAAATTTAATTACATGTTCAATTATATCATCATTAACAATTAATTAAACTCTTAATATGATACATAGAAGCTAATAGGAATAACTATATGGTATGTGACTTACTAAGTTCATGTTCTAATTAATAATAGGATAAAGAAAACTCTTTTCTTCCCACTAAGTGTGTTAACCTAATTCCACACTTAGTCCTAAAAGTCATGAGTGATGTCATATAACATATCGCGATTACCAAATTAGAAATGAATGTCGATAACCATATCCTTGACATTTGCATGGACCTCTGGATCATAATTATTGTGCACTCAAATCCCTTCATTATGGATTCCTAATCTCAGTTAGTGTAATAGAAGAAGTCAAACCCTATATGCTAGATCATATGACTTCTATTTGGTATGAGTTCTCAATAAATCAATTTCTATTAGAAACTCTTTGTAGTTAACCTTATCCATTATAGCTAGAGATTTGCATATTAAGAACAACCAGAAGTTATATGATTCCTTCCTTATTTATCCAAGTTAATGAATCCTTTCTTGGGTAAACACTTACCCCAGCATACCACTAATTATGGCCACCACATGCCATATACTAATACATGACTAACATCGGTATGTAAGCAATAGCAAACCATAACCACCAATATGTCAGATAACATGTCACCTTAGGTTTAAGGATTATATGCACAATCATGATCTAAATGATATGATATTGACTAGTAGGTAATGAACTATGTATCTATCATCTAACGTCACTATTCAACTTACTCATACCATGAGTATTTGCACGTGTTATCATGGCATCAAATGTTTATAGCATGAGACTCACTACCTCCATACCAGTAAGTATCTCATACTTATCATGGATGACAATAGAGGTGATAGTCTTCCAGATTAATAATGTCCCTACCAATAATCCAATGACCATGGACAACCTTTAAAGCATCTGTATAAAGGGTAATCTGTCACTCATATTCTCAAACTCTTTGAGAAAAGATTCCTTACAGAATACTTAAGAGACATATATACGTTCGATATAAGGAATGTTTTCACTTAAAGAACATATATACTAAAGGCAGTTAAGTTTTCCTTTACATTCACATGTTGAGTGTAAGCTCTGGGGCATACACTGCTAACATAATTAACTATTAATTATAATCGAATTGAACTTATTATTAAATTCACAAAGACTTTAGTGTGTCTTAAAGTTCATTTTAAAGGAGTGTATTTCAATTTAATTAATTTTTGTATGAGAATCAAAACATTAAAAGTCTAAATTGAAAAGTGGCCTTGGACTTAATCAAGATTATTAATTATGTGATAACTAGTAATGTATGATTTTTCCACTAACTTAAATGGTGATGCCAATTGACACTTCATTAGGCTTTATCATAACAAGTGTTTTCATACAATTCATTAAGTCATGACAAGTGTCTTAGTTAGTGAAGGAGAGTGGTGACACACCTAGTTAGTGGAAGATCTTTATATATAAAAGATAAAATTTTTTTACCTAATTAATTAAGTCAAGTGCATGAATTTTTATATTATAAGTTCAGAGCTTTTGAAATGTTCAAAGTACTATCTTTCTCTTCTCATAGTAAAGGGGACCTCAAGCTTGCTCAAGCTTGGTATGAGATAGCTAGAGGCTTCACGATTGTGGAGCTCAATGAAGTAGGGAGAAAGGTATTTGATACATTTCTTCTATATACTTTGTGACTTTGTGTTTTGTACAAAATTTGCAAATCAAGTCTTGATGGGTTAAATGTTGTCCTAAGTGTTCAAATGTTTTTATCAAAGTGTTTGATATAATCATATGAACTTATTTGTTAAAAGTGTTTTAACATAAAGAATTTACATGGAATTTTTTTAAAATGTGTACTTTTTCCACTTCTGCTGTGTGACTCGCTCTTCCCTTCATGAAGATCACCCATTCCTCAAGACTATGGCTAAAAAGTATAAGAAGATGGAGAAATCTTGAAGGCCTTGAAGAAGGAAGGGAATGTTCTAGATGAGAAAGCTCTAAGTCCTTTCCTAAATCAAAGGCTTCCACCCAAGTATCAGATGCCAAGCATTGAAAAGTTCGATGGAACCTCTTGGTCCAACACTCATTTGAGAAATTATAATGGGACACTCTTCCCTTTAGGAGTGGAATACGAGCTCATTGCTTAGCTCTTTCAACAATCATTCATTGGTGCAGCTCTTAGTTGGTTTATTAAACTAGATGACTCCAAGAAATTGACTTAGGAGTCAATTTCTAAATTTGTAAAATAATATTTATATAATCAAGAAATCGATGTTTAGAAAAGAGATCTTGAAATAATAAAACAACTGCCAAAAGAAACATTCTTTACTTTTATCACCAGATGGAGAAAGAGAGCCTCCTAAATGGTAAATAGATGATCAAAATCTAAACAGATTGACATCATTGTCAAAAACTTGTTGTCTCTATACTGAGATAGAATGATAACAAAATACTTGCCTAATTTCAAAGCACTTGTGAATGTTGGCACCTGGCTGGAAGATGGGGTTGAATCTGGGCTCATCAAGGATGAAACTCAGACCTCATCCTCACATTTTAAGAAGACTAATAACACTCAAAAGGAAAGTGGAGTTAATGCCATTTTAGCTCGTAAGCCTATATAAATCAAAAGAAGGGAATTCACTAACCTAAGGGGATTAACATTGAGCTGTCTCCTGAAATAATGCTTAGAGAAGAGTGCCTTTAACCCATTTGATCCTAAACCCATCCTTAATCCATTACTAAATAACTTTAACATGTTCGAGAAATGTGACAATCACCAAGGGCCCGATCACAAAACCGATGACTGCAAAGCCCTTCGACACAAAATACAACATCTCATTAATGCCGATGAACTCCTACGACCTACTATAAACATTGACATAAATCCCCAATCGGAACATAAGTTAAATGTAATCCTGAATGAATATGAGGAACGGGATTCAATGTACCTCATTACTGATGTTCTGCCCTTGAGAAATTACCACTACACTAGAGATGACCAATCTTCCTTAGAGAGGTCCCTCTCCCCAAATTTCTCACGTTGGACATGGCTACCTTTGATTGGAAAGGATAGAGTACCACAATTCATAAAACGTGACCAGAACAAACAAGGTGCATGACTTTGAACTAATGTGGTAGTAATAGGAACTTTTTCACTTTGCTTAGATTTCACATATAGTGATGCTTGTTTATATGTATGCATGAATCAAAATGGTTTGATGATGACATAATTATTTTAGGATTATGGTAATTAGACCTACAGTTAACTCTAATCATTATATAGAGCTTGGTGGTTTAAAGGTTATCTGGTGACTAGAGGCATGATATACATAACAACATGTGAATCAAAGAGATTTGCATGGGTCCAGCGATTACAAGCTACCTCATTATCCTAACTGAAAGGATCAGACAGAGGCATTGGGGTGGATGATTTCACTATTAGCAAAGCAGTCCCAAGGATGGAAGCTCATTTGATGTTACTTTCTATCCTTGTTTTCCTAGAAATAAGAGTGCATGTGAAATGATGTATAAAACCAACTCCATATGAATTTTGAGCTAAAAATGTTTTGTATAAAAAATAGTCCACTTAGTTTTTATCATTTTTAAAACATCCCTAGTAGAATCACCAGCTATGAGGACCCAACCACGGGTATGGCATATGCCTCAACTTTTGGTTTTAAGGAAACAAACCATGAAGGGAAGGATTGTGAGTCCTTCGATTTCGAGTCTCAAGTAGGAAGAACCCCTTATGGTCCCATTAGGTACAAACTATGTGTTGAGAGTCACCACTAAATACTTTAGAAAAATCATTTCATTTTCAAGGTTATTAAGAAATCAGATTGATTATTAAATCCAAAAAAAAATTAGTTTTTGCCCATGAAAAAGACACAAACCTCAAACCAAAGGATAGATTCGAAGACTTGTGATTGATATAAATTGATTTTGGAAAAAAAGTTAATTCTTCTTCATTTTCGACTCTTAAAATAAATGAACTTGATTAAAAGAATTTCATGTATGCATGAATAGTTATTGAATGATGCTTGGATAATTATAACAGTTAAATAATGATGCATGGACAAAATTATATGAATGACAGCATATGGTAATGATAAAAAAGGAGGAGAAAATATAGGAAATAAATAAAAAGAGGTGTATCCTTTAGCCAAAATAGTATTATGGAGAGTACACATTCCCAAATAGAAAAAGAATAGTAAAAGGTAACAAGAAAAGTAAATACAAGAAAAACTACATACAAAGGGGATCCCTCCTCTAGCCACAGGGCATAAGAAGTGCACATATTCCCCTTAAATCAGGCATAATATAACAGGAGCAATAATAATAAAATACTAATAAAACAAAAATGAAATAAAGCAATGACAGGATATAATAAAAAAGAAGTCATTTTAAATAGAAAAATGGATAAGTGGAACATAATTTTTGCATTGAAGCCTTTTTTGAATAGGCTTGCTGGCATATCTCGTGGAAGGGGAATCAAACCCCACATCATTATCCCTTATCATAAAGGGTTAGGGGTTGTTTGAAAAGAGGTTGTTTGAGTTTATTTTAGAAGCTAATTGATTTTTTTTATAAAAAATAATTAACCAACAAGATCTTAATTAATTCATTTTTAATTAAAAATAAATAAATTTGATTGTGACCTTTCAAACTCAGATTTTAGTATTAATCAGAAAAGAACGAAATCAAAACATTATCATTCAAATTTTACCTTTTGCTTGTGACGTGGAGGAAAGGAGGTTCAAACAACTTGATCAGGCAAGAATGGGTCTCCATAGTATTTAGAAGTAGTTTTGAGTAAGAAATTTAGCAGAGGTTTGGGGTCGAAAAAGTTGTTGAAAATAATGCCCAAAGGCTTCTATTTATAAATTTTGACTTGGTCAACAAGAAAGGTTTGCACACACATGGAATACTAGTGCACAAACGAAGACCCTGGCACACACTCGAAGGCCCTTGAACGCGCACAAAGGCTGTAGCGAGTACGCTAGCACTTTTCGTGCCCACAAGTTGCTCAGCACGTATGGGAGCCATTCATGGTTCGTCTGGATCTGACTCAGTTCAGTTTTTTAGTTTTTCAATTTATTTAATTTATTGAGGTCATTTTGGATCTAATTTAGGCATGGTTTAGGCCTATAGACTCGTATTGATGGGTCAGATTTCATCGTGCAAAAGTAAGGGTTCACAGATGGTTTCTACACAACCTATGTAAAAATGTAATTTACCCATGTAGAAATATTTACTCATTCTAGTTATGGTACGCGACCTATGCAAAAATGAGGTTTGCCCTTGTAAAAGTGATTTTTTAGGACAATAAGACACATGCCTAAGAGGCACATTTACATGACCTATGGGCACTTTTACATGGCTTGTGTAAAAATTCTTACTTAAGGTCATACACTTACCCTTTTATTATTTTCCATAAATCAAATTTCTTTCTCTAAGACAATTACTTACACATAAAACATACCCGAGTGCATTAGCTCTTAACCAAAAATTTTAAAACACAAAAATAACAAAGAAAATGCGAAAAGTAAATGGCAAATAATTTAAATGGTTGGTTGGCTCCCACCCAGCGCATCGTTAACGTTGTCTTAGGTGGACATGAAGGTAGGATTAACCTACCTCAGAAGAGTTAAACTGCTGATTATGGAATCCAATTTTGTTAACTTTGAAACATGACATCCCTAGGTCCGATTCCAACTATCTTTCATATTTTTTCAACAAGACATAATAATAAATTTAAGCTGCCATACCTAGTTACCATTTTTAGTTAATCTTCTTTTCTTTTTCTTACCTTCCTTCCTTGATCCTCTCATGTCTCCCTTCCTTTGAATTTTAACTAAAACATAAGCCGATTCATTTTCCATAACTAATGAAGTCACACCTTCACCTTGAGGTCTAGCTAGCTCTTCTTCCTATACTGCACTGCACTTCATAGAAACATTATCAGCCATATACGAATTATCATTGAATGGTTCATGGTACCACACAAATTCACTTGCTCATTTGTTAGTGTTTGCTTATAAATTTTTTTAAGTTTGAAAACAATTTAATCATTACCTACTCTCAATGTTAATTTACCATCATAGACATCTATGATTGTTTTAGTAGTAGCTAAGAACAGTCTCACTAAAATTGGTGAGTTCTCAACATGGTCTTTGATGTCCACTTCAACAAAATCAACTGGGAAAATCAATTAAGTGTTAAGTGGCTTCTACACAAGCCTTGAAGGGAAAGGAAAAGGGGCTGCATATTTAGATAGTTAAATGTCTATGTCTATACACTCCTCTCTTTTCTTATGCACCTCTCCTACGTACTCAACAACAACTTCTACCATCACCCCATTCCACTCATTTCCTTTATTATTAATGATAGTAAAAACTTTACCTTACTCATGCTTGCTAAGTAATTTACCTCTTTGATTTATATGCAACTGAGTTGCTAACTAGCCAACCAAAGTCTCTATCCTCTTCACTAATTCTTCATGGGAATAAAAACTTATATTATTGGCCTTTTGATTTTTAGTAGTGGCTTGAACAAAAGCGTTTAAGCGATTCTCCATAGACATAAGTCATTAATCAAAATTTGATGAATCTCTTTAGGGTTATTGTCCCCTTTGCATCACATGATATTGCGATTGTCGTTATGGTTGTTGTCATCAGTGATTATTATTCCTCCATCCAAAGTTCATATTTTTTCTCCAACTAGGGTTGTATGTGCTAGAGAAAGGGTCATTCCTTGCACTTGGCTTGAAATCATCCAAAGCCTTCACTTCTTTAGTATCACCAACAAAAGAATCATACCTAGAAGAGAAAACATTAACATCATGGCTAAAAATACCACATAACTTACAAACCTCTTGTTATTGCATCAGTGAGTTCCCCTTAGCCAAAAGTTTGACTTGGTGAGATAATTCAGCTTTTTACATAGCTACATCCTTACTTTATTCATCATCTTTCACTTTTGATTACCTTCCTCTTACACTCTTTTACTCAGAGTTTTCTCTAAGCATCTAATATAAATTGAAAGCCTCCTTAGTAGTAATCTTACTAATCAAACAATCAGATGTATTATCTATTATTACTTACTCTGATATGTGAGCCCACTATAGAAATATTAATTTAGTAATTGAAATGGATAATGGTGGCGACGGCATTAGACTTGAAACATCTTGAACCTCTCTAAAGCCTCATGAAGGCTTTCCCTCCATTTGATAAAATGTTGTTGTATTCATCCTGAGGTCAGTTATCTTCTTATGTGAGTAAAACTTCCCTATGAAATTGTTATACACCTCCTTCCATGTTGTTAGAGAATTTGGAGGAAGTTTCATCAACCATGTCTTTGCAACATCTTTGAGTGTATAGGGAAAGTATCTCATCTTAAGCTAATCCTCTATCAGACCATACAGTCGAATGGTCTGAATGATAGAATAGAAATATGAATAAAGTTCATAGGATCTTCATTGTCCACACTATAGAAAGAATGTAGTATGTTGTAATGGATGGTCTTAAGTTCATAATTCCTTGATGTTTCATCCATTATAATACAAGAGGTTCTTGTATTTATGACTGGCTTAGCAAATTCTTTCATCAATCTCCTTTCTTCCTCCATGTTTCTAGGATGATCAACAATCAGATTTAGGTGGCCTTGGTTCTCTTGGTCCTCTACTCTTTCTTACCTTTGATCTTTAGGTGGAATAACAAGATCTATTGGATCCACTGTGGTTTCCAGCATTCTTTACTCAACCCTTATCCTATGAACGTTATTAATAAAAGGAAGAATCTCTCCACCTAGAGATCTTCTACCTTATATAAAATATAAAAACATAAATCTAAAAATAAAAATATTCACAATGAAACAAATAAACAATGCCTTGCAAGTGTCATAACAATGACACTAAAAACTTGTTCACCATAAATTATGCTATCCAAAAGCAACTACAAGTATATGGGTAATTGTAGTATATATGGAGCAACCAAGGTCGTAACCTTGTGGAACCTCAAGTTATTATTTATTTGTTTTGAGAGAATGCAATCAAAGTAAAAGAATTTGGTTTTTTGAATTGAAATTAACAAGAAATATTGAAAGCTAGAAATTAAAATGCAATAGGTAATAAAATGGACAAAATCATCTAGATATTTGCAATGCATAAGTCAATGATCTATGATATTAAAACCAAGCCTATCTATTATGCCTCATGATTCAGTTCATAACAAATTCATTCATTAAACCTTATCCTATTAGTAATCACATTCATAGAGATAATCTAAAAAAAACATAAATGAAAAAATGAATTTAATCCTAAAACTTATATTTCTAATTGATTTTAAGATCCTAATTGAATGGGTTCTAGGTTTGAATTTCAACTCTTGTTCCTTCAATAAAACCCTAAAATAAACAATTTGTGATCAAGCAATCATTATTAAGAAATCAAAAAATTTCATTAAGTAAATTATTGGCATAATCAAAAGACCAAAAATCAAATCTCATAGCATGATTGGATTCATAAAAAACCTTAGACTAAGGAGAATTTATCTCATTATTGGATAATTCATCAGTAAAATATTATTATAAATCATTGAATTCATGTTTGATATCCTCAACAGAAAAAACCCAATTGAAAAGAGAGATGAGAAATTAAACCTTGAAAATTTCAGCTAAGATTTCTTTAATCTCTTGAAGTTTCAACAAAAACAATCTTCAAAAAGCTAAATCGAATGATAAAAAACTAAATTTAATGAATTCTAATGAAAGAATTAATGAAATTTGTTCCAAATTCTAAAACAAGGTAAAGATCTAGGTCTAATTCGTTACTTCTTATGAGTGATGTTGATGCATGGTGATGACTATGGCAAGCTCCTAGCGTATATCGAATGGTGGATTGAAACATATTGGTAAAAGGAGAAGATGAAGCGATTTGCTCTTCTGACCATGATTAAAGACTGAATTTGAGTCTAGAGTAGCCTCTTGAATAAGACTTTTTGAGTTGTTTATGATTTATGTTTCCTTTTGATTTTCTATCTCAAGAATTTTAGTTTGGTTTCTCCAAAAGATGAACTAGACCTTAATAAAATGCATTTTTTTATTAAGCTCTTATTTTTGCCTAAGCTGCCCTTTCAAGTTTTCAACTTAGTGAGCTTTCTTGATTGTTTCCTAGACCACCTTTTCAGTTTTCAGTCTAGCATGTTGTACCCTCAATTTTGCCTAAACTACCCACTTGGGTATTCAACTTAGCAAGTTTCATTCTTTTTTGAATTTATTTATTCATTTTTTCCTCTTGCATGCAATGTTAAAGAGCTTAATGATAGTGAAATTTTAAATTGTATTAAATGTTTTGGACCGTGCTCATAAGGGATGCCTACGTATCTTCTCACAATAGATTTTGAAAAATGAAGAACATGATAATTTTTTGAGAATCTAATCCACATAGTTCTTGTTACAGGAATGCAATGCCAGATGCATACTCATGCAATAAGAACACTAGATGTAGTATTTCTTGAGTTATTCGAGGTTGATCGGATGTCTGAACTCATTATCATTGACGTCCATCAGGATGATGCCTCCACCCGATATGATCATCTTAATGACATAGGGTCCACTTAAAAGAGGTCTGCCTATAGGGTTTTGTATGACTTGTTTGATTTCTTTTAAGACAAGGTTAGCTTTTTGGTGGTTATGACTCTTTACTCTTTTATTGAAGTGTTTGCCTATAGGATCTACCTATGCCTTACAAGCCTTAACTGATAATTCTGAGTCTAGTGAAGGGCTTACAACCTTTTCTCATTGATCAGTTTGAGTTGGTCGAATAGGCCTATTTCCAGTCGAGTTCAGAGATATGAGCTTCTTGGAGATCCTTAGCTATCTGAATCTCTAACTCAATATGGAGGACTACTTCCATTCGATAGACTAGTGAGTAAGGTATGGCTTTAATAGCTGATTTGTATATAGTTCTATACCTAAGGAGGGCATTTTCCAAGTTTAGATGCTAACTTTTATGGTTACTAATCATATTCTGAAGCGTTTCATTAAAGGCCTTATTGGCGGCCTCAACTGCGCCATTGGATTAAGGTTGGTATAGAAAGATATGTGGTATTGTATCCTTTCTTTCTTTAAGTGGACAGCTACTTCTTTTTAGAAATAGGAACCATTTTCTAAAATTATTTCATGTGAGACACCATACCTTATGATTAAATTCATTTTGATGAACTGAGCCACCTTCTTTGAGTCTTGAACATGGTAAGGTGCAGCCTCCACCAACTTTGTGAAGTAATCAATGACCACCAAGATGTATTCATGTTTAGCAGATTATTTTGGAAAATTTTTCTCGATGACGTCAATGCCCCAATTAGCAAAGGGCCAAAGATTTATGATCGGGTTGAGTGAAGCAAAAGGGAGCTTTTGATACTTAGCATATTATAGGCACTTTTTGGCATCTCTAGGCAAATCATGCTTAGTCTCTATTCATGGTGAGCTAGTAATATCCTTGATTCATGATTTTTTGAGATAAATACCATCCATTCATATAGGTACCTTCTTCCCCACCATGGATTTCTTCCATAACTCTATTAGATTCTTCCTAAAAAACACATCTTAAGTGGATGCCATTCCAAGTTTTCTTGTAAAGAATGTCACCTCTTGGGGTGTATCTACTGGCTAGTTATTTTAAAGTTCTCCTTTTTAATTTATAGGCTTCTTCAAGATAGGAACCCTTTATAAGGTAATCATAGATGTCCCAGTATTAAGGTTTATGTTCATCTTCTTAAATGCTTATACCATGGGATTGAAAACTTGGTTCATGTTTGATGCTTACTGAAATAGAATGGATAAGGAATGCATCACCTATTTCTATCATTGATGTTAGAGTTTCTAATGCATTAACGAATCTATTTTTGTTCTTGGAAAATAGTGGAAGGACAATGCATCAAAGCTAGCTGCCAAATCCTCGAGTTGCTTATAGTGAGGAACCAACAACTTTTTTTTTTCTCCATTTCCCTAATGCTTGAGAAACTATGAGGTTGGAGTCCTCATACACTTCTAGTTTCTTTATTCCAATTTGAATTATTGATTCCAACTCGAAGAAACATGCTTCACACTCAACTTTGTTGCTTGTTACCTCAAAATCCATTTTGATTGCTAGATGTAAGCTTTCACCAATAGGTGTAAGGAACACCATCCCAACGTCATATCTTTTGTTATTGGCTGGTCCATCAAAGAATACTTTCCATATTTCATTTTTGATCAGTAAAATGTCATTAGGAAAGTTTGGTTCTTCCTAATGATCATCCCTCGGGGCAGCAGCCAGCTGATCTACAATGACGATACCCTTTATGGCCTTTCTTTATACATATTTAAGATCGTAGGCTGCCAGGACCACCATCCATCTAGCCATCCTATTTTCAAGAACAGGCTTCTCCGTAAGGTATTTGAGCAGACTTTTTTTAGTGAGGACATGTCTGATGTATGCCCCCAAATAATGTTTATGCTTTTGAAATACCCATACCAGAGCTAGACAAGCTTTTCAATGTAACTGTATTTAAGCTCATGTGTCAGTATTCTCTCACTCAAATAGTAAATGGAATTTTCCTTGTGGGATTCTGGAGCATTTTTTCTAGCATTGAACCTACGGCTTCATCATTAACTGGTAAGTAGAGCAGTAATGGTTTACTAAGCCTATGAGGTTACAAAACTGGTAGATTTAAGAGGTATCGTTTGATTTACTCAAAAGCATTTTTACATTCCTCATTCCACTACTTTGAGGAATTCATTTCTAACAGGTTGAATATGGGACCACATGTATTCGCTAGTTGGTGGATGAAACAGTTGATGTATTGGAGGTGGCTTAGGAACCCCCTTATCTCCTTTTCAGTTTGAAGAGGTTGCATGTCAATGATTGCCATGGATTTTGTAGGGTCAACCTCGATCCCTTTCTTGCTGACCATATGGCTAAGGAACACTTTGGATGAGGCTTTGAATATACACTAAGCTGGATTGAGCTTGAGGTTATATTATTGAAATCTAAGGAAGAACTTCACTAGTGGTTGCAATTGTTGACTAACATGTCATCGTCATAGACTTTCACTCCTCGGTGTATCATGTCATGGAAGATTATGGTAGCCATCCTCTAATAGGTAGTTCCAGCATTCATTAGTCCAAATGCAGTTACTTTATAGCAGTAGGTGCTCCATTATGCGATGAAGGTTGTTTTCTTCTTATCTAGAGAATGAACTAAAATCTAGGTGTATCCAACAGTTAGATCGGTTAAAGAAACCATCTCTAAACCAGTTAATGTGTGTACTAGAAAATCAAAGTGTGGTAGAAGAAAATTATCTTTGGGACTTGCTTTATTCAGATCATGGTAGAACACACTGTGAACCCTTAAATTTGCACCTTTAGAAATTTTTAATTGTCTCATGACTATTAAAAGTTTAGAACCTAACAGGGTCAAGGGGTAACACCCCTTATTGCTTCTGAGATGAAAATTTCAAATTACAAGGTTTAATTAGGAAACTTTGCATATTTTTAAATGAAAATGCTTATTTTGGCACCATTGCATCCGACCCATCAATACGAGCCCAACGGATCTGACCAAGCTCAAATCAGACTTCAAACGAGTCTAGAAAGCCTAAAAAACTAAATTAGAATGAATTGAACCAAACCCAGAAAACTGAACTTAGGACAAACATAAGCCTAAAATGACATGCACATTTGTGAAATGACAAGATGCATGCGTGAATGACTTCATGCATGTATGAAGGCCTTAACACATGTATCAAACCCTTCACATATGCATGAAGTGTGTGATGCACACATCAGTCAGTTTTATGATTTTTTGATTCATTTATCTATGAATTCAACCCTCCAAAATATAGTTGGGGGGGGGGGGGGACTTTTTTTTACCAACTTTTTCAGATGAATTTCCACAACTTCTCACATATACCAGACACTTTAGAAACACAATTTATAACCTCCAAAATGAAACGTTCAGATGACAGACGTCTATGAGGCCCAGCCCGAGCGACCCACGAGATCTTCCTTGAAGACCGTACTTGCAGACCCTTTTTGAAAAAGGCCTGAAGTAAACCTTTCGGATTGAATTTCATTGGCATCAGGGATTGCAGATCGGGTTCCTACATTCGTGCATCCACATGTGTCCATTGGAGTACACGTTGTGTGTGAAGGGTTAAAGTTGCCACCTAATACTTTTAGAAAAATCAATTTTATTCTAAGATGATTAAGAAACCTTTTGTGTTTAACTCCATATTTGAAAAAATTTAGTTTCTACCCCAAGGGAAAGCTATTCTTTTTGGATCCACAAGAGGTTCGTGATCTGAAAATATTTGAAGAAAAATAATTTTTGTACCATTTTAATTAAAATAGAATTTTTGCCCTAATTATCATGAAAGTTCAGTTAAAAAGATGGTTTTCATGTATTCATGAGAAGTAGTATTGGATGAATGCATGAACATGCCAAACACGCCAGATATGAATGACAATGCATCAAAGTGGTAAATACTATCAATTTTGTTGGGGGTCCTTCCTCTTGCCCACTTCAGGATAGGGAAGGCATAACACATGAAAGAAAGTAGTAAATACAATGAAATTCAATAATAATAGGGGATCTCCCCTCTAGCCTTATGGTTTTTTAGAAGCACACATTCCACAAGATCCATACATCACCTAGAATATGAAAAAAAAAA
>CAOJBK010988688.1:0-11391 GCA_948294925.1 Codiaeum variegatum | reverse complement strand
CCTGTAAATTTAATTACATGTTCAATTCTATCATCATTAACAATTAATTAAACCCTTTAATCAATCGTTAATATGATACAAACAAGCTAATGGGAATCACCATTTGGCATGTGACTTACTATGTTCATGTTCTAATTAGCATTGGGATAAAGAAAACACTTTTCTTCCCACCAAGAATGATAACCTAATTCCACTCTTATTCCATAAGTCGTGCGTGACATCTAGCATAACATATCATGACTACCCAATTAGAAATGAATTTCGGTGATCATATCCTTGACATAAACATGAACTTCTCAAACATAATTATAATGCACTTGAGTCCCTACTTTGCAGATTCCAGATCTCGGCTAGGGTCATGGAAGAAGTTAAACCCTATGTGCTAGATCATATGATGTCTATTCGGTGTGAGTTCTCGATAAAGCAGTTCCAACTAAAACTCTTTCTATTGAACCTTATCCACTATGGCCAGAGATTTGCATATCAAGAACAACTAAAAGTCATAGGATTCCTTCATTGGTTACCCAAGTACCACTGATTATGGCCACTACATGCCATATACCAATACATGACTAGTATTGGTATATAAGTAGTAACAAACCATAGCCACCAATACATCAGATAACATGTCACCTCAAGTCTAAGTATTATATGCACGGTCATGATCTAGATGATGTGATATTGACTAGTATGTAACGACCCATGTATCCATCATCTAACATCACTGTTTAGCTTACTCATTCCATGAGTGCTCACGTGTTGTCATGACATCACATATATGTAGCATTAGACTCACTATCTCCATACCAATAAGTATCCCATACTTATCATGGATGACAATAGAGGCGATGGTCTTCAGGATTAATGGTGTCCCTATTAATAAACCTATGACCATGAACAACCTTTAAAGCATCTGTTAAAAGTGTAATATGTCACTCATATTCTCAAAATCTTTGAGAATAGATTCCCTACAGAATACTTAAGGGACATATATACATTCAATATAAGGAATGTATTCACTTAAAGAACATATATACAAAGCCAATTAGGTTTTCATTTACCTTTACATGCTAAGTGTAAGCTCAAGGGCATATACTGCTAACAACACTATCAGTTTTATGCCTAGGCCCTTGGTGGTAGTCTCATCTTTCATTAATGTTAAAGTTCTTAGGAAGTGGATTGGTGATAGGCCTTGGTTCTAGAGGTGTAATGGCCTTACCCTCTAGACATTTCTTATAAATGGAGCTTAATGAAACCCTACCTAAATCAGTAAATTTCCTTCTTTCCAACTGGATTGACCTATGGGCCAAGATAGCATTAACCTAACCCTCTTTCTAAATGACATTTCCTTGGTGAGTAGTCTTTTTGAATCTAGAGGATGGCATCTGGGATCCATCCTTAATAAAATCGACATCAATTCTATCTTCGATGCGTGAGCCAATTATGACTACAGCTTTGAAGCTTACCATGTACTGTGTAATCAGCCGATCTTAATACACAAGACGCAAATTTTTAACAAATATATAAATCTATTCAGGTTTATTTGGTTTGTTAACCATTTGGGAGGCTTTCTTCCTCCACTTATAAATGACAGCAGAAAATGTCTCTTTGGGATTTTTCCTGGTTGTTTCCAAATCTCTTCTTGTTATAAAATTTCATCATTATAAGTGAATTATTTTACAAAACCATTACAAATGGATTCCTATGTTTGTTTTTTGGAATCATCTAATTCTACAAATCACTTAAGATTGACACTAGAAAGTGATTGTTGGAAGAGTTGAGCAAGGAGCTCACCTTCCATACCTAAAGGACAGCGTGCACCATCATAAATCTTCAGATGTGTTGTAGGGCAGGTAGCATCATCAGATTTCTCAAAGACTAACATCTGGAACTTGGAAGGTAGCCTTGCATTGGGGAACATGCTGAGAGACTTGCCATTAACTACATCATCTCTTTTCTTGATAGTGGTCAAGGTTTTTAAATCTCCTTATACTTTTCCACCATGACATCCAGCAAAGGATGGTCTTAGTAACCTTTGGAAAAGATCCGTAAGAGGGCTAGTAGGCGTGGTGACTCCATGGTTAGTTAATGGAGGGATTATTACCACACCTTCAATCACATGCTCTTTACCTGAGTTGGAGATGTGGACGTATTATTTAGTGCTTGAATACAAGCTTGAGCCATCAAGGCTTGAACCTTTCCTATAATGGTCTGATCTTGAGTTGGCAGCATGAAGGTCATGGTCTCTTCTTGTCTTTTAAGGGCCTCGTCTTGTTTTCTTAAAATTTCAGCAAACATGATAGTGATGTCACCTTGAGTAGCAGCAACATCAGTAAAAGAAGGGATAGGTGCATACATGGTTACCTTTGAAAGAAAAGACAGGGTATTAACATTTTTGAGAGGTTGAACCATAGCAGATAGGATGTAAGTTTGGAATAAGGTAGGTAGGAAAAAACTATTTTTTTTTGCAACTGTTTTGCTTGGCTTAAGTTTCTTATATCGTGATGCACACATGTATGTCTGCATGAATGAAAATGGTTTCATGATGATAGTAATATATCAGAGTTTAGGTTCTATGGGACTTAGAGTCAACTCTAATCATTATATGAAGCTTGGTAATTTGAAAGGTTACCCGACGATTAAAGGTACAATATACCTAACCAAATGTGAATCAAAGAGATTCACGAGGATCTAACGGCTACATGCAACCTCATTATCCCAACTGAAAGGATCAGTGTGTATGCCTTGGGGTGGATGATTTTACTATCAATAAAACTATCCCAAGACGGGAAGCTCACTCGATGCTACTTTCTATCCTTGTTTTCCTAGATATAATAGTGCATTTGAAGTGATATATGAAACATATATTTTATGGTTTTAATCCAAAAGAGTTTATATAAAAAATAGCCCACTTAGTTTTGGTCAATTTTAAAATGTCCCCAGTGGAGTCATCAGCTGTAAGACCCAGGTCTCCAGGTAGCTAGCGTCTCGGGTGTTGTTAGCTCGAAGAAACCAACTGCAGAGGGTTGAATTGTGCATGGCATTGGTGGACAGATTCTCATGTTAGATGAACCCCTTATAGGCTTATTAGATGCATGTGTGTATGTGTGAGTCTCCATTTAATACTTTAGAAAAATATTAGTTTTCAATGTGATTAAGAAACCACTTTTTAACTTCATAAAAATGTAATTTTACCCAATTTTAGAAAAAAAAAACACAAATTTGAAACCAAAGGATGGACTTAGGGACTCGTGATTGATATAAATTAGTTTATTAGAAGAATATTCATTTTTCTAAATAGTTTTGGCTTAAAAATCATAAGATTTTTGTTAAAAAGATTTTATGTATGCATGGTATTTCAATATGGTGCATGACCAGAATATCTCATTAATAATGATACATGGACAATATATTATATGAGTGTTAAAAATTTAAGGAAAGCAAGAAATTAAGGTAATAAATAAACATGAGTCCCTCCTATAGCCAGAAAGGTATTAGGGAGGAAACACATCTCCAATGGTAAAATAAATAAATAACTGAAAGAAAATAAAATTAAATATAAGATAAAAAAAAGCAAAAATAGAGGGGATCCCTCCTTTAGCTAAAAGGCATAAGAATGACACACATTCCCATTTAATTGACACTAAAAGAAATGAAATAAACAATAGAAAAGGAAATACAATAATAATAAAGGCAATAACGATAAATAAAAATAAATAATAATAATAAAAGAAAAATAACAGTACAAAAATATAAAGGCAGCAGACCTATTCCATTAACAATGGTTATGTTAAGAAATAGATTAGGCTAATTTCTCCATTTACAATCATATGCCAAGAAGGAATTGCCTAGATTATCAGTAATGAAGTAATAAAATAAGAAATAAAAATGACAGAACAATAGATAAATAATTGAAAATCACAAAAGATTAAAAATAAACAAAAATAACAAAAAAAATTGGAAGAGAGGAAGAAAAAGTGATTTTTTAGAGTTGAGCCCTGAAAAGGTTTGTCGGCATATTCATTTGAATGAGAATCAAACTCTACATCTGTCTCCCTTCTAGTGAAGGGTTAGGGGTGTTTTGAAAAAAGGAGGTTGGTGTTTATTTAGAAGTTTACCATTTTTAATTGTAGAAAGAGTTAACTACTTTAGCTATTAATCAATCCATATTTAGATTAATAATAAAGAATTTTGAATGGATGTGATTTACCTAGATTAGTTTTTAGGGTTTTAATTCAGAACCAAATAAAAATACATTACTATTTGGATGTATTACCTTTGGCTTTTGTCGACATGGAACTGATGTCTTGGACGATTTGACTAGACTAGATCGAGTCTCTATTATGATCAAGGATGGAACAAAATGAGCAAATTGGCAGAGTTTCAGATTTCAGTAATTTTAGTCAATGTTTTAACATAGTATCAAAGTGTAAAAGTTGTTAAATAAGTGACCTAGAGGGTTCAATTTATAGAAAAACTGAGTATGGACATTCAGGAAATTAGGTGCGCGTGCCAGTCACTGAGCTCATGCCCCTGGCTTTTGGCGCATGCACTAAGCAATGGGCTATTGTGCCAGCTGCTTGGCTCATGCGCCTGTTTCACAACCCCAGTTTAGTTTAATTCAGTTAGGTTTTTTGAACTTTCTGGGTTTATTTTAGGTCCAATATGAGTTGATAGGCTCATGTTAACGAGTCAAATTTGATGGTGTAAAAATATGGGTTGACAAATACCAAATTAGGCAAAATTAAAGGTTTCTCTTATTTAAAAAATTATCAAAACTTTTTCAAAGAATGTAACAACAGTATTTAGATGATAGATAATAAAACCTTAACAGAAAATAGGCTAAAATAGCAAATGCACAAAATAGAAAAATAAGCCCAAAAGAAAAAATATAAAATAAAAGATTTAAACTTCAAAGCCTCCAAAACAGCTTAAAATGATAAAATTTGAGCCTCATACTAGACCATTACAGATAAATCCGACAACTCATATTGATCTCTGAATGAGCTTCACTTTGATATAGTATGGCCTTGTAACTCATATGTAGGTAAAAGTTATGACCCTTCAAAAGTAGATCTTTCCTATTTCAATCCCAACGCTCTAAATAATCCAAGGCATGCTTTTTGATCTTTTGACCTACATCAATTTGATAATTTCTTTGAATATATGGATGATCCTAAAGACAGGAGAGTGAAGTCTGTCATTTACAATTGAAGAGAGGAGCTTCCATTTGGTGGGAACAATTACGTAACACTAGAATAAGAGAAGGTAGAGGTTGTTAGCCTCATAGGTTAGCAGTTCACTTTTGAAGATAGCAAAACTATGTGATTGTGAATTAGCTAATGTTTCATGTAAGTGTATTCAGATGGATCTAATATATTCAGTTAACTAATATCCTAATCATGAGAAGAAATTTCACAGAATGAGTATTAGACGACTATTAAATAGCAAGACAATCCTAAGGAATTGATAGATGTGAAGATTTCTATGCTAGAAAGTCTTTGTTGTCCTTGTTAGAAAATAGTATTTAGTGGATCAATCTTATCACCTACATAAATGTCTTATCATGTAGTTTTAAACATAGTAAAATCAGTTTTGAAAAATAAACCATCCTAGTTTTCTTCAAAAATTATTTTTGTGGGTTTGCAAAAAATATATCATTTGAAAAAGGAGTATCCATCTAGGTTATACAATATACAACATTGCTTTTTCATCAATCCTAACATTGTTTTGAAGCTAGGTCTCTCTAGTCTGTCTCTGACCCCTTCTGACCATGGTGACTTATCCTCCTCTGAGGTGTCCTCATCCATCCTCAGTCTCCCTCGATTATCAGCAGCTTTGACTCTCTGAGTATTTCTAACTCTTTCTATCTGCACTGGTATTTGGTTTTCTCCCATTGCCAGTGGAGCTACTTGAGCTGGGATTCCCTGATTTTGGCTTAGGGATTACCTTAGGTCGGTTAACTTTTTGGAGACATCAAATATGTAGAATACATATTTTGTATAAGTATGGGTATGGTTGATCCTAATTATTCATATTGACACTTGTTCCTGACTGCTCTCTCATGTACAACAAATGTTGTAATAAAGCTGATTGTCCCAGAGGGAAGGTTTGAAAGGCTTGAGGGTGAGCTCCAATATAAGTAAGGTGTTGAACACCTACAGGGACTAGCGGTACATTTAGGTTAAGGCTACGATCATAGCCTGGACTTGCTCAATACCTTGTTATTTAGGTGGGTGTGTTGCCTTTTGGGTGTTTCTAATCGGGTTTTGTTCATTGTTATTCCTGGCTCTTGTGGGAAAAGCTTGAGGTCTAAGGCTAACTCTGGATTTTCTTCATTTTGGGGATTCATATTTTTGTCTACTGAAATAAGAAAGCGGTGTCCATGCTTTCTGCACCAAATGATGACTTTGATTCCAAAGTCTTTGTTTTTAAAAGAGTATTGTTAGGTTCGTCCGCTCATAATGGCTTTATTTAGGTTTATATAGTAGTATATCTATTAGTTTCCTTTTTAGAAATCTCCTCTTTAGGAAAGGATAATATCCATAAAGTTCCGATAAGATCTATAATTCTTATTAGATAAGATCTTGTCCTACTTTATAGCAAGTATTCTAGAAATATTTCCTATATTTTCGGGACAATATAAGGTAATATGTTCGGATTGGCTTGAGTCCATCTAGAATGAGCTATTTCCTCATAGATCATTCTGAGCTAGTTAAACTAAATACTATTGAGGTAGGTTTTGGACTATTCTTTAAGGATGGTGACCTCATTAAGATCACTCGGGGTGCATCTTTTAGGTAGGGAATCATCATTTGTATTATACATTTGCTTTGAAGTTTGATTTGTATAATATTTGATAATCAATTTTAATTGAATATAATAAGTTCTTGTTCCTTGAATATTTTTTCTTACTTATTTTAATTTTTGTTCATAAATTTTTTCTCCTACTTTTTACGATTGATGTCAAAAATATCCTTGTTTTTTGTATGATTGCTGGTCTCGTAGATCTTTGTTTGCTAGTTTCCAGCTCAAGCGTAAATCTACAAAAATTTTCGAACAGTTTATATTGTTTTAATTACATTTACGAAAGCGTTTCAAGTTTAGGCTATTTTTTAACAATTTCCTCACATTAAAAAAAGAAAAAAAAAACTAATAATTTCAATTCGAATTGAATTGTCGGATTTGATGGATTTTTAATTTCTTTGGTTCAAACTCCATATGAAACACACAAACCAAACCAATAGCAAAAGAATTAGTTTTTTTGAAACTTACAAAAGAAAATTAGATAGACATTCGAGAATTTAAAAGGATAAGAGATCAGTGGCTATTATAGTGCATAGAATGTGCACTGATTACTCAACTAAAACAACTAATATTCCTTGGTCGTTTCTGGTCAACAAAGGTATGCTCCTAATATTAAACAAAATAAGACAATAAAAAAAAAAAAAAAAAAACTGTAGACAACCACATTTTAATTAAAGAAAGGTGCCATTTTTTTGACAAAATTTTTAAAATATTATATTCTATTTACTTTTTATCTTAAAATACAATATATAGTTTTCCGTATGAAAAAATAATATATTCTTCACAAAAAGAAAATGTCGAGACGATTATTTAGCAATGTAAGTATTGATGTCCCGAATTAGATATGATTTATCGAAAATGAACAATTTAAATTTTAAAATTTATGCACAAACGACCAAATAGCAACAAAAGGAAAAGATGAATTAAAATTTTAAAACTTATGTGCTGGCAAATAGCAATGATGTATTTTATGACAATAATAAGTTATCCCAATTGGATGTAAATTTGTTTGGTAAATTATTTTATCATCCCCTCTAAATTTAACATTCAAAATGCAACCAATTTTTGGGTTGCTAATTTTTTTTAAACTAATATTTAGATGCCAACAGAAAATTTTAAAGGAAAACTTGGCACATATTTTTCCTTACTATTGCTTGTTTGTTTGTGAATGCATTTACAATGTCGCTAATTGCACGTGTATATAAGGTCTATCCTTTTAATTTCTTTAGATAGTATTTAGTTGAATGTAATGGAATATAATATAATGTAATTAATAATATTTTAAGTGTAAATTTATATTAAAAATATATTTAGTTATATTGCATTCCATTATATGAAACCAAGCTAAGTCTAAGTTTCTTTTAATATTCTTCAAATCATGATTTCTTCTTCAATTTCACCCTTTCTATTTGTAATTTGGATCATACTCTCTCGGTTGGAGGTAACATTTAGGTTCATATTTTCTAGGAAAGAAGAAATATGTCAAGATTTAATAAGATTAATATTTTCTTTTAAAGTTATTTTAAGCATTGTTGTTAGACTTATGAATTTTTTTTTTCAATTCATTGGGTTCTTGAATTGTTAATGATATTTATTTTGTTGTGTATTCTCTGAATTGTATTTGGTCTTAGATGTTTTAGCAATTATAAGTTAGATTCTATATATATTTGTTTAATTTCAATATCTATTTTGATTTTAGTGTTTGTCTTTGACTAACATGAATATATTCTTGACATATTTTTTTAATGATTTGTTTGTTTCAAAATGTTCAAATTTTGTCTTTATTTGAAAATTTAGGATTGGTTATAGAAATTTTGGTTGATTTCAAATAGAGGATTATTTACACATAAATAGTCATATAAAACGCAATGCATGGCTTAAGAAATATGAAAAGCAATGACTAAAAAACTCTCAAACAAACTTTTTGAACATATGGATCACTTAGGAAAACATAGTAACTCTTGCGTAAAAGAAATGACTTAGCAAAATATAATAACAAAAGAAAATATTTCTAAGCCTTTAAACCCATTCAAGAACCAAAATTTTAAATTTGATTGAATTGGACTTTGTCAATTTTATTTTATTTTTATTTTTTTTAAATTAAAGATTAGAATCAAACTCCATATTATTATAAGAAAGAAAAAAAACATGGAGTAAATAAAACAAGAAATAATAAACAATAATCTAAAAATTAAGTCTCACTTTAGGCTTTATGATTTGTACTGGCTGAGTATAAGTCATATAAATATTTTTATGATTCTTCTTACTATAGATAGTACTCAGGACTTATTGTTCAATGTCACCATAGTTATATAGTAAATTATTTAACATCCCCCATATTATGATGTGTAGAACCCTTTCCTCTACCATATTGAGAATTTTTTTGGATCAAAAACTTCTTCAAATAAATCTGTGCAAGAGGTATGTTGTTTATTTTGGCTGAAATATGTAATTCTCCTCCATCATCCTTTTTGGCTTCCTTAAGCCAAAATAGTTTCTCATCATTTTCATCGAAAGGGGAAAGACTAATGTCATGATCCTTCTTCTTATGACTATGTTCATCGTTAGGAACTTCGTATGTAGGAGCCAAGTAACTTCTTAATTTTGCATCATAGGCTCATCACTAGTCCCGTTATCACCAACAGAAAATTTGTTATTAGCAACTTTTTTATGACTAGTAGAAACAACCCAAATATGATTATCACTAATTCCATTAGTTGTCTGTTCATTATGAGTAGCAAGATAATCAAAGATCCAGTTACTACAATCTTAACCCTTAATGGTTCAGATTTTTTTCTTGTCCCTTTCTTTTTTTTACTCCATCTCATTATTTTCTATCGACTGTAAACTCTATCTTCATTCATCTCTTTATCTTTTTTCCCTTCTCCAAACCAGTTTCCTATTATCAGTGTGGAATAGAAAATTTCTTTTATTTTGATTCAATTCTTTTCATGGATCAAAATCGAAAAAGGCAATGTCCACAGCTAAAGGTTGTTTTTTTTTTTTCAAATTAGATTTAGAAATTGAGAAGGTAGTTTTTAAAAGCTGTCCTCCCGAGTTTGATAAGTGAAAATCAAAGAGCTTTCTAGAAAGGGAGAAACATTCTTGATAATGAGTTGATCACCAATGAAATCATACACTCAATGGCTTGTCTCTTCTTCCTTAGAGGATTTGTCTAACCCTTCAGAAATTAAAAAGGGAGTTTTTTTTATCACTTTCAGAAAGCTTACAAAGAGGAAGATTTTATTCACCCCCTCCTCATTTCAAATAAACTTAAGTCTATCAATGTGATTATTGCCAATTCTGTTGAAGCTCCCTTTTCAATTGAAGAAATTAAGGTGGTTATTTGGTCTTGTGACGGCTCGAAAGCTCCAGGGCTAGATGGTTTCAACTTCAAATTCATAAAGGCATCTTGGGATTTTCTTTGGCATGATATATTTCACGTTGTGCAGTTCTTCCACACACATGACAATTTCCCCAAGGCACTGAATTCATCTTTTATCACTCTAATTCCAAAAGAAGCAGGAACTTCTGATCTTAAAAGTTCATACCTATCAGCCTCCTCAAATTGTTGGCCAATAAGTTGAAAGCTATCCTCTCGAGTTTTATAAGTGAAAATCAAAATGCTTTCTTAAAAGGGAGAAACATTATTGATAGTTTGTTGATCACGAATGAAAACATACACTTAATCTATACCAACAAGCAATTCGGTTTGATCTTCAAAGTGGACTTTTAAAATGCATTTGATAATGTCAATTGGAATTATCATGACTCGGTTATGGAACAAATGAAATTTGACATTAAATGGCGCTTTTGGATCAAATTTTGCCTATCCCCTTTGTCTATTTCAATTCTAGTAAATAAGAGCCTAGTGACAATTTTAATCTTGAAAAAGGCATTCGGAAGGTGACCCCCTCTCCCCCTTTCTCTTTCTTTTGGCAGCAAGGGGGGTTGTCCACTATGTTCACTGTAATAGTATGATTTGTATTATAGTCAGTGAATTACTTATCAAATGATACACCTATTTACATACATAATTCTAAGTATAAGGAAAGAATCTATTGTTATCCTTATGATAAAGCCTAAGATACTCTTATATAGCTATCATATCTCCTATACAATTGTCATATCTTAACACTCCTCCTCATGTTAGAGCATATATATTTATCATGCCCAACTTGTTATAATTATAGGTCACTCAATTTCCATTTAGAGACTTAATGAATATATCTCTGAGTCATTCTTTATCTTTCAAATGCCCAGTAGATATGACAATTTTTAATAAGACAGTAGATATGACATTTTGTTGTATCTTTTTTAAACAAAATGATAATCGATGTCCATATGTTTAGTCCATTCATGAAATACAAGATTGCAAGCTATATGAAGAGTAACTTGATTATGACACCACAATTTAGCAGGCATAGAAGTTTTGAGGCCCACTTCATTTAAGATCTCGTGTATCCATATTATTTTGCTTATGGTATATGCCATAGCCCTATACTTAGATTCTGCACTTGATCGAGATACCACATTCTGCTTCTTACTTTTCCATGACACCAAGTTGCCCTAAATAAAAACACA
>CAOJBK010986893.1:0-11362 GCA_948294925.1 Codiaeum variegatum | reverse complement strand
GATTGCCATATACTCCACTCCCACGATTGATAATGCAACCGAATTTTTCTTTTTAGAAAACCATGAAACAAGCATGCCACCAAGAAATTGACGCCGCTTGTACTTTTCCTATGAAGTTTACATCCACCAAAATCTACATTTAAATAGCTAATCAAATCAAAAGATGGACCTTTTGGATATTATAACTCAAGGTTTGGTGTATCCACTAGGTATCTTAGGATTCTTTTGACACATGCAAGACGGGATTCCTTAGGATTTGATTGGAATATAGCACACATGCATACACTAAAAAGAATGTCGGGCCTAAATATAGTCAAATTTAGAAATGAACCTATCATGCTCCTATAGAGTTTAGAGTCCACGAAATTACCTTTAGCATCTGGTTCCATCTTAACCATAGTGCTCATAGGAGTATTGAGAGGCCTTGCTTCATCCATCTCAAACTTCTCGAGTAGCTCCTTAGCATACTTCGTTTGATGAATTAGAGTGTCATGCTCAAGTTGTTTGATTTGCAAGCCTAAGAAGAAGTGTAAATCCCCCATCATACTCATCTCGAATTCACCTTGCATACATTTAGAAAATTCCTCACAAAGTGATTCATTAGTAGCACCGAATATGATGTCATCAACATAAATTTGAACAATTAAAATGTCTTGCTTTTGGTTTTTGATAAAAAGTGTGGTGTTAACTTTACCTTTTGTAAAACCTTTTTCTATCAAAAAGTTGCTCAAATTTTCATACCAAGCTCTAGGAGCTTGTTTTAAACCATATAAAGCCTTTTTAGGTTTGAAAACATGGTTTAGGAATTTATGATCTTTCAACATAAACTTCTTATTGAACAAAACCATTTAAAAATGCACTTTTTATGAAAGAGTTTAAAATTTTTAAAAGCAAGCAAAAGCAATGAACATTCTAATTGCTTCTAATCTAGCTATGGAAGCATAGGTTACATCGAAATCAATGCCATCCTCTTGAGAATACCCCTTAGCTACTAGGCGAGCTTTATTTCTTACCACAGTTTCGGATTCATCTATCTTGTTCCAAAAGACCCACTTTGTTCCAATGACATGATGGTGCTTTGGCCTTAGCACTAAGGTCAACACTTGGCTTCTCTCAAATTTATTGAGCTCCTCTTACATGGCTAGTGCTCAATGCTCATATTTTATTGCTTCATCCATGCCTTTGGGTTCCACCAAGGATAAGAATACCACATACTCATAGGTATTATGGATTTGAGATCTTGTCCTCACTCCTTGAGTTGAGTCTCCAATGATTTATGAATCTTTAACTTCATTTCTCACCCTTGGATGTGGAAACTCCCTTTCTTGAGGAAGGGCTTGTATATCCATACTAGGTTGTGCATCCATCTCCTCAAATGTAGGTGCTGCCTCTCTTTGACTCTTGGCCTCAACACCTTGCTTTGGTTGCTCTTACTCTTTGGTTTTAAAGGTAAGATCATCCATCATGTTCTTTATTGCTTCAACATTATCATTATTCCTTACTATACACTTAGATGCAAATTCATCAAATATAAGATGAATGGACTCTTCAACTAAGAGTGTTCTCTTGTTGAAGACCCTATAAGCTTTAGAATGATTCGAATAACTAAGGAAAATTGCCTCATCTAATTTGGCATCAAATTTCCTAAGTTATCCTTTCCATTTTTATGCACATAACACTTGTAACCAAATGCATGGAAATATGAGATATTGGGCTTTTTACCTTTTCCATAACTCATAAGGGGTCTTTTTTAGTATGGTCTAATCATAGCCCTATTAATGATATAGTAAGAAGTGTTCACGGCTTCGACCCAAAAATACTTAGGTAAGTCACTTTCACAAAGCATGGTCCTAGCCATTTCTACCAACGATCTATTCCTCCTATCCACAACACCATTTTGTTGAGGAGTCCTAGGTGCAGAAAATTATGCTTAATGCAATGTTTTTCAAAATCAAAATTTTCAAATTGGGTATCGTGATCACTTCTAATGCATGTGATGGCATACCCTTTTTTTATTTTGTAAAGAATTTGTTAATGGCATGAATGCACCAAATCCATCACTTTTATGTGCAAGAAATAATACCTATGTAAACCTTGAGAAGTCATCAACAACAACCAAACAATAATGTTTACCTTGGACCAAACAAGTCAAGATGTAAAAGTTACAATGGTCTAGAAGTTGAAATTACATTTTTGGGTTTAAAATAACTTTTATAGTGCTTGCCCTTAGCACATGCATCACAAACACTTTCATTTTTTAAAACAATTTTGGGCAAACTTTTTACTAAATCCTTTCTTGAAAGTTTGGATAGAACATTCATACTTGCATGGCCTAGTCTCCTATGCCATAAATTAGGATCCTCATCCTTTGAGGAAAATAAGCAAAGATGGTTGGTTTCTTGATTGCTCAAGTCCACCATGTACACATTGTCCTTACGATAACCAATAAAAGCAATTTTATTTGTTTTGATGTCAATGACTTCACAAATATAAGAATCAAAGTAAACTTTATAACCTTTATCATATAATTTACTAACACTAAGCAAATTATACATCAAGTTATGCAAAAAGAGAACTTTGGAAATGGTAAAGTCATTGTTACCTATTGTGCCAACTTCACAAATTTTACCTTTGGAGTTATCATCGAAACCTACATTTCCTCCATCTTTCTCTTCAAGCTTGAGAAAATTTTTCTTATCTTCAGTCATGTGCTTGTAGCAACCACTATGAATCACCCATTTCTCTTGCTTGGATTTGATAATAGCCTACAAGTGCACAAAATCACAACTCTTTGATGGTACCCACTTTGTCTTGGGTGTATTCATGTTAGTCCCACTTGGAATCCATTTACCCTTAGGAGTGTCTTTGGAATCCTTAGGAATCCATACCTTTCTAATGGCATATGGTGTCCTAAGCTTTATAGGACAATGCCTAGGCATATGACCATTGAATTTGCAATAATTAAATTTAATATGCACCTTATGTATGAAATCCTTTTTATTAAGACATGTATTGCAAGAATTTTCTTTTTCTTCATTTTTGAAACTAATGCCGATTTTGTCAAACATGTCTCTTTGAGACATTGAGATTTCATTTAGAACCTTTCTCCCTTTAGAGAACTTCTTTAAGAGTTCCTTGGAGTCTTTGAGTTCTAATTCTATCTTAACTTTCTCTTCCTTGAGATAATCAAAAGATTTTTGTAATTCATTTAGTTAGGTCATGAGTTTTTGTTTTTCAAACTCAAAAGATTTAGAGCTTCGCTCTTCTCATGCCCACTTTTCAATTTATGAAAATCCTTTTTCAAAACTTCATTTTCCCTCATGATTAAAACATAATCTACCATGAGTTCATCAAAGGAATAAGTTTTAGGAGTTCCCTCATCATCTTCTTTAACGTTATCCTCTTATGCCATCAAACACAAGTTTGCCTCCTCATCTCCATCAGATGAGTCATCATCACTAGAATCATCACTATCACTCCAAACGGCATATGCTTTATCTTTTCTCTTGTGTGAGCTCTTCTTCTCCTTACCTTTCTTGGCCTTGTAGACATAGCAATCTTGTCTAATGTGATGGAGCTTCTTAAATTTATAGCAAACAATCTTATTGCCCTTGTCCTTGTCCTTCTTTGACTCCTTCTTCTTAAACTTTTCCTTTAATAAGTATTTTTTGAATTTCTTAGCAAGCAAAGCTATCTCATCATCATCACTCTCATCACTTAGAGCTTCCTTCTTAAAGTGCTTCTCTTTGTGAGTGACCTTGAATGCAAGAGGTTTCTCATTTTTGGTAAGATCACTAGGAATACCTCTAAGCTCCATTCTTGATTTGAGCTTCATATCATGAGTTAGGAAAGTGCTAATGAGATTCTCCAAGTTCTTGTCATTAAAATTTGATGAAGTCTCAATAGCATCCACTTTGGAGTCAATTCGGCCGGAAGGAATCTAATCACCTTAACCACCATGTCTATGTTGTTGAAAGTTCTTCCAAGTTCCATGAGCTCATTCACTATAGTAGTGAATATTGAATACATACTAGAAATACTTTCATTCTCCACAAACTTGAAATTCTCATAATTATCAGAGAGAATTATGAGCTTTGAGGATTTCACTTTGCTTGTTCCTTCAAAAGTGTCTTTGATAATGTCTCATATTTGCTTTGTGGAATTGTAATCTAAAACTCTATTGAACTCGATCTCAATTAAGGTGCAAAAAAGGAGATCAATTGCCTTGTCGTTCTGTTGGAATTTCTTCTTGATGTCTTCTATCCAATCTTTAGGATTAATTAATTCTCCTTTAGTGTCCTTTGGAACATAAGGACCATTCTCTACAATTTCCCATAGATCATAGCCTTGAGAGTGAATATGGAATCTCATGCGAACCTTCCATTGGTTATAGTTGGTGTCGCAAAATGGAGGAGGTATAATGGAGCAATAACCCTCTTAGAATGGTGTTTTGATGGAATCACTAACACTTTCCATAATCTATCATTAGCTTTCAAAATCGTAAGATTTAACAAGAAAAGAAAGCTTGGCTCTGATACCAATTGTTCTCCCAACAATGGACACTAAGAGGGAGGGTGTGAATTGTTGTTTTGAAATTTTCCTGAGTTTTTCAATCAAAGTTATCAAATTTTAAACTTTAAAAATTCTTTTCAAGTAAGATCAAATAATATCATAATATGAAAGATCAATGAACTTTGAATATAAGAGAAAATAAGTTTCAAGTGACCAATAACAAAATAAAAATATAGCAATGTAAAAAAGACAATAATTAAAAGAGAGGAAGAAGAAATTGCTTACTTTTTATAGTGGTTCGGAGACTCCTCCTACGTCCACTCTCTCAATCAATCGATCAAGGTTTCATTAGTATCAACCAAAGCCTCCAAGCTTTTAGTTCTCTGGGATTTTGCCAAATTACAACAATGGAGTTTTCAACTCCAAATACAAGTGTTTTTAGGGTTTACAAAGAGTACAAGTCAAAAGACTTGATTATAAATGATAGGTTAGTGATTTTCAATAAAGAATCCTAACTAAGATTTTTTTTAAAACTCAAAGAATAATAATGAAGGTTTGAGAGTTTAAGAAAACTAGAAAGAATGAGCTAAAGAAGGCTAAAAACTCAAGAACAAATGTTTACAATTACAATAGAATAGTTCTTGAATCTTGTTGACTTTGTTTCTGAAGTCCTCTTTTATACTTTAGCCATCTTAGAGCCAAAAATGTGTCTCTAACATTCAAAAAGTATAGATTACATCATTTCCAATAGATTCTAACAGATAGCAAACAGGCATATGGAGCTTGGACCATACTAGCATATCGATTAGGTGAGTTTGAAATAAATAGTTATTGGAAGGGATACGGGCGTATGGAATTTTCCCTAAATTCTAAATCCTCCCTGCACTAGCATACGGACATATAGACTTTAAACTATACGGTTGTATGTAAAAGATCATACGGTCATATGGATGATCTCCATACGAGTGTATCCCAACTTTTCTACACAATTTCAAAACACTTTGTTTCTAAAATAATTGTTAGTTCATTCAAACTGTTTATGCATATATTATAACTTCCACGACTATAAATATGCACCAAATGCTCCTTAAATGCTCATTTGACAATGAAAATATAATTTTGACAAAGATTTGCATCTTAATGAATTAGACTATCGATTTTGGAATAATCAAAATATGAAGGATAACAACAATTAGCAATGTTATAACATTGCTCAGTGAAAGGGCAAAAAAGAAGAAAATACAAAACCATTTCTGATTCAGTACCACAAACTGGAGAAAGAGGATCCACTTTCACTCTCTTTTGCAATAGATTATCTTTTATAGGAATGACACTTTATAGAGCACGCCATAAAAAGTTAAGTACCTTTAAAGGGATATTTTGAGCCCATTACCTCTTCCATGATTCAGTAGGCAGGCTGTTGACGTTAATAGTTGCATTCAGTTGCTTCATAAGGCAATGATGACTGCTTTTAATAGTATAGTTCTCTTTAGCATCACCCAACCACATCCATTTATCATCACCATGTCTAATATTAAAAGGAATAGAAGAAATTAGTTATTTGTCTCTAGAGTTAAAATTTCTTTGAATTAAATGAAAATTCCAGGTACCTCCATTCGAAGCTATGAGAGCTAAAACTGGAGCATAAACGGTCCCTTCAGGGGGAGGAGTTGTGATGTACGGATTTGAAGGATCAGGTAACCATGCCTAACTCTAGATATTCATTGATGAACCATCCCTTATACGCTTGATACGTCGTGATTACAGTAAAGATCTAGCTTCAAGAATGTTACGCCATATGTAGCTTAGATTGACACCAATAAAATCTAAAAAGAAAGAACAATAAGGGAAGTAGCATGCTTTAAAATTTTGGTGGCTATAGAATCAT
This sequence comes from Codiaeum variegatum, assembly GCA_948294925.1. Taxonomy (NCBI): domain Eukaryota; kingdom Viridiplantae; phylum Streptophyta; class Magnoliopsida; order Malpighiales; family Euphorbiaceae; genus Codiaeum; species Codiaeum variegatum. The sequence goes on along the minus strand of CAOJBK010986893.1, from coordinate 4,962 downwards.
GTTGAAATAATAATCGCCAGCCTTGTTTAGCTAGTATGGCGATGTTAAAGTCCCTGAACTTGCGGAAACACATCTCCTATAGACTTTGGCACACACATCCTTTCAAAACTAAGCCAATGAATTCCTCTTTCATTGTTCTGATCATGAGACCACTTAAACCCATTGATCAAAATCTCCAACTTGTTACACTACTCATGAGGAATTAAAAATAAGCTCATCAATTAATTGGGAATTGCCTGAAGAACCGTTTTTACTAGAATCTCTTTACCTTCCCTTGTCAAGACTTTCTTCTTCCATCCATTAATTCTTACCCATATTTTGTCCGTCATCGTATGAAATATATCAATTTTTTCTGTCCCATAGTTGCTAGCATCCCCAAATATGAAGATAAATGTGACGTTTCAGTCACTTGCAGCAAAGACACAATCAACTCTCTATCACCAGGTTTCTTTTTTGAATTGAAAAAATGGAAGACTTAGTGAAGTTTATTTCTTGTCTAGAATAGGAAGCGTATTTGCTCAAGCAATCCTTAATAGCAGAACATTCATCTTTCATTACTCGAAAGAACAAGTAATGATCGTCGGCGAAAAATAGGTGGGTGATAGAAGGGGTACCCCTTGCTATTTTGCAACTGTGCCATAATCCCATTGCCCTTCCTATGAATTAATCTCGAAAGGCCCTTTGCACATATTAGAAAAAGATAGGGTGAAAGAGGACACCATTGTTTAAGACCTCTAAAAGGAACAATTGGACCCCATTCTTTACCATTGCCCAAAACCATGTATCAAACAGTTGAAACACACATCCTCATAAGGGCAATCCATCTATCAGTAAAACCAACAATCTCATCATGGATTCTAAGAATGACCATTCCACTAGGTCATAAGCCTTGCTCATATCGAGCTTAAGAGAAGCACACCCTGTTTTCCCTTATGGTTTCCTTTTCATCTAATAATTCACCTCATATTAAAGCATAATATTATCGGTTATCAACCGACTAGGAATAAAGGCACATTGAGTATAACATATAATAGAATTCACGATTGGTCTTAGTCTATTACTTAAAGATTTTGCAACAATCTTGTATAAGACGTTACAGAGTGTTATCGGACGGAGATCCCTGATTGTTGTGGGAGAAGACTTATTTGGAATTAACATTAGGAGGGTGTCGTTAAGCCCTTGGGGGAGAGAAATCGAGTTGATGAAGTGCAAGCATGCTGCCACTATGTCATTTCCTACTATATGCCAAAAATGTTGGTAAAAAGTCAAATTTAACCCATCCATTCAGGGTGACTTGTCGGATTCATATCAAAATTGCTTCTTTAATTTCTTGGTAGGAGATAGGTTGTAGCAATTCAATATTCTGACTATGAGAGACAGCCCATCCATCACATGAGCCAACATCTTCCATCCTACTTGTCGAGCTTGAATACAACAAAGAAAAATAATCAATTATTAACTTGTCAAGCCTCGTGTTCCATGAAAGTCATTCACTTGAATCATTTTAAAGTCTCTGGACATTATTTTTCTTTCTTCGAGAAGATGCAGCAATGTGGAAATAACGAGAATTTGTACCTAATTCCCGAAGCCAAAATTGCTTGGCTTGTTGTTTCCAAAATACTTCCAGCTGGTATAAAGAATGAAAATATGCCTCACATGCATGTTTATACATTTGTACAATAGTGGGATTACTGCCATAGCACCATCTCTCCATGTCACACTTACTTCTATTCAAGTTTTCTCTAAACAAACAAAGCTTGCTATTCCCCCATGAATTCAGCGCTTCAGTATAAGCAACTATTTTATCAATAACATTCGAAGACTCCATTGCATGCCAAGCCCCCTCCACAATGGTCTCACAATCAAAATCTTTAGCCCAAATGTTCTTGAAATGGAATCTGCAAGTAGAAGATGAGGACACCCACATTTTTTAACTCAAGATAAACAACAGAATGATTTAATGCTGGAGCTAGTAAGTTAAGCACAGAGAAATTTGGAAACAAATCAATCTAAAGAGATGAGGCAAGCACTCTATCTAGCTTTTGTTCAACCATCCCATTCGAGTGATTACCTTTCCATGTAAATTGGTAACGTGTGATACCTAGATCATTAAGACCGGAATTCAGAAGTACCTCCTAAAAAGCATGAATTAGCCTCTGAGGATGAGAAGCAACACCCTTCTTCTTTGTTGGAGAGAGTACATCGTTGAAGTCTCCAAGACAAACCCATGGCAGCTCTGATTTCTCTTTCAATTGATGCAATTTCTCCCAAGAAAGATGGCGTTTATTACAATCAGGATCTCCATAGAACCCCGTTAGTCTCTAAGAAGGCATATTTTGGAGATGAATAGAAAAATCAATATGGGATTTAGAATAACTGATAAAGCGATAAGAATTAGGTATCTTCCATAGCATTGCGAGACCCCCACAATGACTGGTACCTTCCACTACAAAACTTCTTGCAAAGCCTAGCTGTCTTTAAATTTCTTCAACTTTCCTTTGCTGAGTAAGAATTTCTATCAGAAAATAAATAGTGGCCTTTTGTGTGGACTAAATCCTTTAAAAATCAAACCATTTGTGGGTTGGCCAAACCACTACAGTTCCACAATTGGGAACTCATTGTTGTGGGCGGACCTGATCACCAGGTCCTGCCGAAAGTAAGTTTTTTGGCCCAATAGATTCAGGTTGAGTCTCTTCAGCATCAGTAAATTCCACATCATCAATCCCTCCCTTGAGTTATTCATTATGCCGTCGTTTATTAACATAAATTACCAAAGGAGAATGACTTTATCTGTTTGGGATTTTCCCCCCTCATTAGTGGGATTTTCAATTGAAATCACAATATCTTCTCCCTCCATACCATACCCATTATTTGTTGCCTTATCAGAAGGATGGTCACTTGAATTCAAATTAGATAAGTCTCCTACCAGTTTCAATTTTTGAGTTGGACTATGACTCACTGAGTTCAACATGCTCTCTCTAATGAAGTTTGGATGCCATTTTAGCCGTTTGGTTTAGGATAATCTACCACCATCAGCTCATAGCTCTACACTAAAGTGGCATTCAACATTGATGGGATCAAGTTGAGCAAATAGTGCTTTGCAAAACTTGTTCGAGTGACCAAGGTGGCCACAGAAAAAGTAAAAGGTTTCCAGACGTTCATACTTAAAATTGACCCATGACCATTCTGATTTATTCTACTTAACTTTGTTTGTTGTTTAATTTGAAAAAATAGAGTTGAAATCAAAATCCATTATAATTTAAAATCTTCAAAAATAATGATTTTTTTTAAGAATAAAAAATAATGGATTTGAAATACTACATGAGGTAAGTTTTCAATTTCATGAAATATTCAATTCTATGCATTTTAATCAAATTCGTAGATTTCAAATCCACCATTTTAACTCCTATATTTTATCTTCAATCACACTGAATATTTTAAAAATAATATAAATTAAACTTTTAAATGTTTTTAGTGTAAATATATTAGAGATAATGGTATCTTGTGGGCTTTTACGAAATTACTATGTATTTTTGTTTTTAGTTTAAAAAAAAATTACTGAATACGTTTAGAATAAGTGAAAGTGTCCTTAAAGTAGAGAAGATTAATCGCAGCCTAAATTAACAAGAAGCAATTGGGAAACTGAAAGGATGCCAAGTCAGCTGACAGGTAATTACAAAGTTACACTTTTTTTTTGTTTTTTTGCCAACTTACAGAGTTACACTTGAGTAGAAGGAAAAAGATCTTGAATAATGTAGCAAACACGCATGCTCATGGCAATACCATAACATGTCTCCGATATACAGTTACAAAACCAGCCAAGCCACACAACTTATAATGACATAATAGGAAAGTTTGTTACCCAGTACATGCATCAGCTAACATAGAATCAAGTAGTCATTTTACTTGCAATTCTGTAACAGATCTGTTTCACTGCTGCAAAGCCTTCATCGTCAAGAGAGACTAAGCTTAAGCGTTTAAGCAGGGTTGCCTCTGTAACTTGGTCAAATTCCTGTCTAGACTTGAACAAGAAGTAGCCTCCACATTCCCATGCTGAAAGCCTGCCAGGGGTTGACAGCATTTGGGCCTGAAGATATTGAACAACAATCAACACTCCAGAAAATTAAATTTCAAAAGACATTACCGTCGTCCACAGAAAACATTTTTGGTGATTTCTTATTATTGTCAAAATTAGGTAAATCAACAACCAACGCCAAGCAGGCAAAATATTGTAGTGCACCATGGCAAACCAGTGTCATCTTCCAAGGATTGACATGTTATAATGCCCATAAATTCAATGCTCAAGTACATACAAAATTTAAGCTAACCCGGTAAATTCTAGCTTTTTTTTTTTACTGATTTTCCAAACAATACACTGGTATTTCAGCCTAAGATTCTGTCCAGGGCGCACTAGAAACTTAGTCCTTAATAACTTGAAATAGATGAAACCTCATTTCAAATACTACAGTTTAGAGCTCTTAAAAACTCGAGCAGATATTTCTCTGTATTTATATTTGTGGTTCCAAATGTGTCTGTATTCTCAAATCCACTTCCAGACAATGACATTGCCAGTCATAAACAAAAAAAATGTTAAACTTGTAGCATGCATATGCAAATTTGTGAAATACAGGGGGAAGAAGAAAATGTGCAGCAAATCCTCCTTTAACCAACAAGGAAGAAGATTCAAGGAAAGAAAAGGTTACGCATAATGTGATGTGATCTCTACCTATAGATTGAGGTAGAACCCAAATCAATATGTTTAGAACTTACCAAGGATCGTTCAAGTGGTAGGTAACTGGATTGGCGGAGTTAAAACCCTTGTAGATGAAACAAGATCCTTAACTATAAAAAGATGTATGTCTCACAATTTCAAAAGCTTAATAATAAGTTTTGTAACTGATTTGACAAGATAGAATTTTGAAAACAATACAAACAATTTGTAAAGTTCACAAAGAACAAAGT
>CAOJBK010986238.1:0-10876 GCA_948294925.1 Codiaeum variegatum | reverse complement strand
CTGTAAATACATTTTTTGAAATTCCCAACATGACAATCCTAAAATGGCAATCTAAGCAAACATGGGGCGTGCTAAATATTTAAATTTTGCATCATAGAGGGAGTATAAAGCAAACATGGGGAGTGCTAAATATTTAGATTTTGCATCATAGAGGGAGTATAAATTGATATGATATTTCTAGTTTCTGCTAAAATCTGCTGTACAAAATTGGGATGGGATATGAACTTATAGTTGCTTGTACGAATACCCACTGGCAGGAAATGATCTACTATGCATGCACTGTCTTGAACTCCTGGCATTTCTCCTTTTTTCAATAATTGTAAAAGATAATATGACCGTTCCACATTTTTGTGATGGCACTTTACTAACGCGAGGCAATTTTTTAGCCTTGGAGGATTTGCAGCTTTGGTTGCAGCAATCGGGTTACCTGAACATGTTGTTGGTGTTGCATTACTAAATTCTGCTGGACAGTTTGGAAACCCAAATTTAGAAACGAACAAGTCTGAGGAATCAAACTTGCAGAAATTTATCTTGAAGCCATTGAAGGAAATTTTCCAACGTGTAGTTCTTGGATTTTTGTTCTGGCTAACAAAGCAACCAGCCCGAGTTGAATCTGTACTAAAGAGTGTAAGTCATCTGATCTCTAATTTAATTGCGAATCAAATATATAGGACTTATCAACTGAACCGAAAAAAAAACGATAACCAAAATTTGATTTTTCACAAACCAAAACCAATCTAAACCGAAAAATTGAAAACCAAACTTTTAATTTTCTATTAACTGGACCAAACCAATTCTTTAAAAATTCGGTTCAGTAACTGAACCGAACCAAATTTATTATAAATATATAATATAATTTATAAAAAATTAATATAAAATTATAAAATATTTAATAAAATTTCAGTTTTTTGGATTTTCCATCGTTTTCCCAAATGGTGAAACCGAACTGAAAACCGAAAACTGAATATATATATATAATCTTAAACTGAACCAAACCGAAAAAACCAAATTTCACAAATCAATTTTTTTTTTTCGGTTGGTTCGGAAAACCGGTCTGATTCAGTTTTGCCACCCCTATTGTCACCATTTACGTAGAAACCAATTGGTCATGGTTTCTGCCACATTGTCCATCATTTTATTAAGGTCATACCATATTATAACTTCATCACTTCGATTAGCAGGTCTATATAAATAAGTCCAATGTGGATGATTACCTTATAGAATCAATAACGAGACCAGCAGCTGACCCTAATGCTGGAGAAGTTTATTACAGGTACGGATGTAATTTCAGTGTTCTTATTAGGAAAGAGATCATCTTCAAAATTTACTTTTCAGCTATGTAGCACAGACATGGGACACGCGAAAACGGGATACATGACACAGGTAAACGATATTTTCAAAAAATATAGGGAAGGAAACGTGGGTTTCCGAGTGTCCGAAATGGAGACACGCTAAGTGAATGAAGTGTCCGTGCTTCATAGCTTTTCAGCAAGTGTAGATGATACATGTAAAACTTGTTAAGAGTATGCACAATTGATTGATTGAATTCTCACTGTTGGAATACTGATGCCTTCTTGACTGTTTTCTGCAGAATAATGTCTCGATTCATGTTGAATCAGAGCCAATACACTTTAGACAGTGTCTTGAGTGAATTAAGATGTCCATTATTATTACTTTGGGGTGACTTAGATCCATGGGTGGGTCCTGCCAAGGCGAATCGAATCAAAGAGTTTTATCCTCGTACAACTCTTGTAAACCTGCAGGCAGGTCATTGTCCACACGATGAAGTCCCGGAGCTTGTTAATAGAGCTTTAATGGATTGGTTGTCAACTCTATTGCCTGAAGTATTGATGCCGACACCGACTACAGTGTAGATAGTGTCAATATCTGGTTTTAATCATACCTGAAAGTAGAGTAAAACTAAAGGCACATATTACTGACCGATCAGGCCGAAAGGCGATATTTTTAGAAAATGCTTCCCATTGTTTCATGGCAACTTGCCTGAGAGTGTTGCTGCCCCTTGTCAATGTGATTACATGCTGGAATGGGCAGCAGCTAATACAAAGCTACTTAATGAATTCTTTTGTACTATGATTAAAGGACATGCTTCTAGGAATTTTTTATAAGTACTATTACTGTCTTGTTATTATATTCTAATAACTCTTCTACTTTGGCAAAAAAAAAATCGAGAATATTCAGAACTGAAAAGTATTGATTAACCATTTGACTTTATCTGAACTAAGACTAAAGCAAATTTAAAAAAGTAATTTTAGAAAAAATGTAAAAGAATATTTAAAAAAGTAATTCACAAATATATATGCACTTTGATGTTAATTAGCAATACATTTCGAAATAACTCAATAATTAATAGTCATGCCCTCCAGAGTGGGCAACATTTTTCTCCCTCAGATCATCTGCTTTTTTCGAGTCATTGTGGTTCATTGTGGCCTGGCTCTGGATTTCTTTTATTCTATTAGCAGTGATTTTCAAGTTTATTGATACAAGATTTATAATTACTGATACTGCTCAGCATTGACCTGATTCGGCCTCAATCATTCACTTGGATTCTGACCGAACCCTAAAGTACTCCAGACGCTCAACAAGATTTGTCTCGTATGGCTTTCAGGGTTCAGATCCACAGTAGATAGGTGTTGCTAGCTCCATGAAGAGGTATACTGCAAAATATTAGGAGCTGATATGTGTCTCCTTTAATAGGGTTTTCACCCTATAAATACAGTTCTCAACAACTCAAATCAGGTAATGCTTCTTTACAACCCAAACACTATATTAAGTTCCATTTTTTTAGTGATTTCTCATTACAATCTGTTTCTGATTTGAGCGTCGGAGAGTTATCGCCGGACATCACGTCCGGCCACCCTTGACCAGTTCTATTCTGTGCAAGCTATTTCAGCTCGACTAGAGCAGTCCTAATCAAGCGTTGGTTAGACCCATACGCATCAATTACAATTCGGTGTCAAAATTTTCTCTTTTATCTCTGTTGAATTCTAGGTGGCAAGCAGCTATCACTCTGACTGAATATTTCTTTGTAAATCTTAAGATAGCGTTTGATTGGACGTAATCGAATGTAATGTAATGTAATCAAATATATTTATAAATTTACATTAGAAATGTATTACGTTCCATTAGGTCTAATCAAACACTACCTAAGATTTAAGGGTAGAAATTAATGGTAGGCTATTCAGTGAATTTGTAAATTTGATCTTGAAAGCTAAATGTTCAAATTTACTTATTTATGGACTAGTGGTTGTACATATTTTACTAATGGATTATGCACTTTTAATGGAATGAAATCTTTTATTGGAAAAAAAAAACTAATAATTTTGTTCTTATTTTTATTAGATTTTGAAAGTTTTTTTTAAATCAATGCCATAGTTACAAGTTAAGTTATGTTATATTTCTCTGTTTGGGCTTTTTATGTTAATAGGAAATCCTTTTTTTTTTCTCTTTTCTTTTCTCTTCCTCTTCTCTCCAACCAAACAAAGGGATAAGGAAGTAATCTGAGGATCGTAAACTGCACTTTTTGACTTATCGTTGAAAATCGTAAGCATCTGTCAACAATTTTCTGGTAATTTAGCTTTTCTTCATAACGTAACGTTCATTTTCATTCTAAACCCTAAATCAGCTAGCTCTGCTGGAGTTACTAATTAATGCGTAAATATTACTCTCTGTTCGGTTAGCGAGAACTTGTAGCTTAAGATTTATGGTTAGGATCAGCATAATTTTTTGTTTTGAGACTCATTTTTAGTTAAAATGTTTCTATTTTTCTTTTTGATGCATTAACTTTGTATTCAAATCTTGCCTTGTTCTTCAATGCTACAAAATTTAGGGATTAAAGAGTTTAACAGGGAAATGAGTTAGAATGTTAATGGTTTTATTGGTTTTTAGTAAATTATCTTGATATGAAATGTTACTGAATTAGGTATTGAAGGGGTTTTAACAGTGGAGAGACAATATTTTAGTTTAATGGAGGGAGTGGGAGATGAAAGTGGATCACCTGTTACTAAATGGAGAAGTGATTTTTCAAAGGCATCTCAGTATTACTATTTGGATAGATCAACCCCTCATAATGTGAATGTTGGTGTTGGCGTTGATATATGGGTTACGAATTTAATATATTCAAAGGTTTTTTGTTGTTTCTTATGGTTTAGGGATCTATATTTTGAATCTCTTGATTGGTTTCCTTTGACCTAAGGATGATCCTGAACTTGAAGCTTTGGATGGGGCTTCCTTGCCAACTAAAGGTTCTGATGAATTCAAGCCTTTTATTCGCCACTTACCTGAGTTTAAGTTATGGTAATTTGTTATTTTTCTGTTTTCTAATACTGTCAATCATTTTTACTTTTGGAAGTAATCTTCTGAATGGAATTTGTAACTGCATTTGATTGTGGAATCTAGCATGTTCAAAATTTTTTACTTATCATGTAACTTTAGCTTTGGCATACTCATTGATACGTATGGGTCTTGGCCAACGCTAGGTGTGAGCGGTTTTAGCCGAGCTAGAACTAGCCTGCACAAATAAGATAATGGTCTAGGGTGGACGGACGTCGTGTCCGGCGATAACCCTCCGACGCTCAAGTCAGGAATAAGTTAAACTCAAATGGAACACTGTGTGTGATATTTGATTATAAGAAAAGTATTGAGTGATCTTACCCCCTACGAGTTGCTGAGGTCTGTATTTATAGGGTGAAAATTCTGTAGAAGGTACATGTGTCAGCTCCGGACACTTTGCAGTGTACCTTTCCATGGGACTAGTGACACCTGTCTGCTGTGGGATCCGAACCCCGAAGGCAACTAAGGACAAAGTTTGTTATGAGCCTTGGGTTCGGATAGGACATGTTGTTACAAGATTCAGTCAGGATCTAAGTATGTTGTTGAGGCTGAATCAGGCTAAGCCCGAGCGATATCACTCATTAAGTGGGAATTTAATAGTTCTAATCAATATGAAGATGTTGCTTCAATTCGTTAGCTTCTTCAGGAGGTGCTTTGATTAAAAAAGCATTTTGGCATTTTATGTTATAGGATTTTCAGAAAATTTTTCTCCATTTTGCCAGAAATTAATAGCAATGTATCTCATAGGGTTATTTATACTATTGACTTTTTTTTTGTGGTGTAGACTATTACTGATTAGGAAAAAGGCCATTAGAGTAATGTGGTAGTGCTTTTATGAAGTTGTGATGTATCATAGCAGAATTTCTTTTTCATGTGCTGGCAGTGTATACCAAGGAAGCATTTCATGATGGTGCTGGCTTCTGTAGCTTTTGCTTGGAGAGGGGTGGGCAACGGTTCGGTTCATTAATTAACCAAAATTTTTTTTTCTTTTTCTAATTTTCAAAAAATGAACTGATATATTATATTAACCAAAAACCGAAATAATCGGAAACTGATTTTCCAAAATTCCCATTAACTAACCCAACTATTTAAAAGAAAAATCGGTTGTCACAAAAAAAAAATTAAAAAATTTAAGGTAATATATAATGTAAATTATAAAAAATTAATAATAAAAATAGAATTTCAGTTTTTCAGTTAATTCAGTTAAAATTTTACAAAAACCAAACCGAACTCCAAAATAATTAAAATTGCAAATTGAAATTGAATTTTTTAACCATTTTAACCAAAAACTGGTTTATAATTTCGGTCCTATCACCGAGTTCACCAAAAAAATTTTGGTTTTTTCCCTCCCCTACCTATGCATATTCTTACATGGTTTGAGTGATCCACTCATGGTGAATATGGCTTAGGAGGTCTGGTTTGAACTTTTTGATGAAAATGCTTCTCAATTTGTATTGTTTCGTCTCTTGTATTTGTTGGTAACAGTTTCATCTATTTGTTTAGGCAATGTCTGAACTTTTTAAAATATGCTAATATGGTATCTCAATAATTTTTTTTTGTTCAGTTTGATGTTTGAACTTTTTAAAAATTAACAAATCAATGCTTTTGATGAATTTGTGGTGGCTGGACTACTGAATCGTCCGGTTGACTCGGCATCTAATCTGTCTGATTGAGCAATCCGACTACCACAAAACCAGTCAGAAGCACTGATTTGATAACTTTTTTAAAGTTTAGACACCAAATTGAACAAAAAAATTGTTGAGATATCACATTAGCATATTTTAAAAAGTACACAAAAATTATAATTAAACCATTTGTGTAAGCATTTCAAGATTGTTTCATTGATTTTGATATAGTGGTAAGAAATCATCTGCCGGTAGCAGACTAGTAGCAGCAGAACCGCTAAACAAAGCAAAAGGATATCACATGACAAATCTAGCCAAGTTAATTTTTTGTTGTTCGCAATGATCTTTGTTGAGGTAACCATGTCATGGGGTGTTGGCATTCATCTGAATTAGCTGTGTTGGTTATGTGAAGAAGGTAGAAATAATTAACAGATTCTCAAAGCAGAAACATATTTGTCCTGTATTTGAGAAATTACCATTCATGATAAAAATTCAATTGCTGGGTCAAAATGTTGACAAAATCATAGCTGTATGTGCTGGTGATGCTGAGTTCTGCCATTACACAGACATCAAGGAGCTTCTCTCGTCATCCTCTTGCTCAAATCCGGCTATTATTTAGCACTGTATTCACTCATCTGAGCTATGTAGTTTGAGTCAATTGCAGTCATTTATACATGAAGAATTAGTGCAAATTTTAAGCTTTTAATAATAAAAACTTAAAAGAAAATAAATTTAAATTATAACTTCTGATAAAACAGTGAATTGACGGACCAAACTTATTACTTGCTTTTGCCAAATAGAGTGGATATTTTTTATTGGAAATTTTCATTGAATTAAATAAAGCACAAAAAATAATTGCACAAGCCTGCTGCCTTGTTTCAATTGTCAAAAAGGACTTTGTATAGTATTGACACAATTATTACAATCATTATCAATTATTAAAATCTCATAATAATGAACTTATCTTGCATTATATAACTTAAATGTCAAAGCTAAGAAAATTATTCTTCATCCCTATCACACCCTATAAATCCGTTGGCAACTAAACAAAATCCAGGAGCTATTAGTATTATTATTATTTTATAATAAAAGATTGAGTCTCAAGAATCAATGATCGTACTTAGGTATCCCAACTAGATTAGCACTCTTTTAACGGCAATTTCATTTTCATGAGCCCAAATATTATTAAAACCAAAGAAAAATTCAAACAATAAAAAATGAGCTATTATTATTATTATTATTATTATTATTATTATTATTATTAACACCTACTAAGAATGCAATGCTGAAAATTTGATGTTTTAGTGAGGGAAGCTCTAAATGAGTGAGATAAGATTATAATTCATGATTTTTGCTATTGTATTTTATTGTTAGGCTGTGTAAATAAAGAAATGGAATTGGAGGATATGTAATAAAATGGAATAGGATGAAAGGGGAAAAGTAGGTATGTGACTTATCCTTATTTATGAGAAAAGTAGAGATCGAGGTGTAAATAATGAAACTGTAAGTTAGAAAATGATAAGAATATTCTCATTACTTAAAATTTTAAAAATCAAATAAATACAGTATAAAATAAAAAAATAATATTATTTTATATATTTTATATGCTAAATGTAATAATATTTATTAACATTTTTATAATATATGATAATTTATATTTTTATATATTGTTTATATTGATAAATTCTATAATTTAACTACTGTAAAAAAATTCTCCAATTTAATCATGCTAATATAAAATATTATAAAAAATTAATACATTTAAATATGTTTCACATAAATATATCATCAACAAACATCTCACTTAAAAACTAACACAATAAAAATAACAAGTTCAATAAAAAAAATTATATAATAGAAAAATATAAAATAAACTAAAAATATTATATTACTTAATTAATTTTGTTATATTATTAATGGATATATTAATATAATTTTAGAATATTTTTTATTCTTTTTAATTAAATTAATTATTAATTTATAAATTAGGGGTAATTTTGGTCATACTCTCCATTCTTCTTCCTTACATCCCAATTTGGAAGTAGCAAAATTGGACTTTTTAGGGGTAGTAGAGTAACCACTTCCCCTTCCTTTCCATTATTTATCCCCGTCCAAACAAGTTGTTAATTTTTATTATGCTTTCAATTGCAATCGCTCAATTGGAAGGGAACGTAGGGAAGAACGCAGAAGGAGCAACGGAGGAAGACAGCCAGAGGAGGAAAATACTTCAGAAAGGGATAACAAAAATGTTGGTCTTTGTATAAAATATAATTTTGTTATCCCAAGCTTTTCTACTGTGGAGGAACATATGGTGTGCACGTCAAAGTCAGACAGTAAGGTGGAGCCCACTTCTCGAGCCCACCAATGGGATAACCTCAAACTGACAAGCAAAAGTTTTCTAGAAGATCCCATCAAATTCAAGGAGTATGAGGAGGCCAGTTGGAAAATGGTAAAGGAAATCAGATTAAGTATGGGCTCTCACCACAAAAGGCCTTCGACAGCAAGATCCCCTTCACCTTCCATTAGCAGTACGACCACGTCCTCAGCTTCAGTAGAACTCCCAAAGTTAGGCTCTTCTTCAAAACGAGCCGGAGCCAATGGAGGATTCGCCTTAGACGCCTCGTTTGTTGGTTGGGCAGCCTCGAACGGTGTGGCCTGTAATATGAGAGCCTCTAAGGCCTCAATAGACCCTTGGGTCTCCATTAGGTCCCTCAAAGTTACGGGCTCGGACCAGGTAGGAACAGAGGTGGAATGAGCACTGGTTTTCGCCCTATCTGCAGGGTCCCCTGCACAATGTTAAATAAACATTAAATAAAAAAAAGGGAGAGAGAGAGAGAGACTAAGTACCTTGAAGGAGTGGCCCAGGAGAAGATTCGGGTGGTGGAGCCTGAATAGGGGAGGAAGGCTCAGACACCGAAACCCAAGCTGGAGAAGCAAGAGAGGGAAGAAGCCGCGAATATGGAGGAGTAATGGTTAAAGATGCAGCCATAGCCTGGGTAGCCCTAACTGCCTTCGAGATATCCTCTGGTTTTAAGGTGCTCCATTGGGCCAGACTTTTGAAAGCATCTACATGGTTGAGCTTCAAAAATCTCTTGTACTAAGACACCAACATAGATCTGCCCTTCACATTATGGACATGCTGGTGATACTGGCCCACCAATTTGTGAAATTGCCTGAAGTTGGGAGCAGCCTTATCCAAGAAGCCCAACACTTGACCATGGACTTGAGCGAACTCAGCATCGTCCTTCACAAGCCCATCCACCAAATCACTCCTAACGCTTAGAAGGAAGTTTTGAGGTATTCCAAGCTAAATAGGACCCCCCCGTGGGAGCTGGAGCCGCAGTCCCCTCAGACGTCTTACGGAGCCTCTTCAACTTCTTCCCCTATGGCCTTGCTTCAGCCGGACTAGCAACCTCAGATGCACTCCTCTTCCGGACTAAAGGCACGTCGGGCAACTCCTCCAGTTCATCTATAGATACTTCAGCATCGCCCTCAGAAGGGCCAACTACTTCTTCGCCCTCATTTTCAGTCGTGGCCAAGGCAAGAACGAAGGGATCACACTCTGATGAAGAGTCCAGATGCTCTTGTCCAACCTTGAAATTCGCAACCTTAGGCTTCCGGTCTTGAAGCGCTGGATGGGCAGGAGCTCCTTATTATATGTAGGGCGGAGGGACTGTCTAGCCACCTCCGGGAAGGCATCCACCATTTATTGGACCACTTCCTTTAGTACAAACCTTGCCTTTTGGTCCGTTAGAGGTTCTGCAAACAAAAGGCTAAGTTAGTCACAGGAAAAGACAAGGTTGGCAAGACATTAAAAATTAAAATATTAGCAAGCAAAAGTGAATCCTTACGAGAGGCTCGAGGCACATTGTGAGGCATCAAGTGGGATCCATCCACCTCCAGAAGATATGATGAGCCCATAATCAGGCTTCGATCGAACAATCGACCGCAGCTGACTAGGGTTCGGATGCACTGGGCATCGGTAAGGGTCATGTTCTTATCCAACTTTTCCACCCTTGGCAAGCCCCAGTATTCTCCAGTAAATTCGAAGCCCACCTGGCCTTTTCTGAGTGGCTTCAGCACTCTGACTGAGAACAATTTATTCTTCCAATCGTTCACCTTGTTCTCCTTAGCCCCGAATAAAGTCCACAACAACTTCTTCTGAAAGCACCAGATGTAGGGCTTGATGGAGGCAGCGAGGTTGAAGAAGGCCTGAAACATCTTCGGGCTCGGATGATTGATGCCCAAGATATAGCAAACCACCTCGAAACAGTGAAAGTCCTCGATGGAGTTAGGATTTAGCATCATCGAGTTGACCTGGAAGTACTCGAAGCATCGACAGAAGAAGGGAGAAGGGGGAAACAACAAGCCCCTAATCAGATGATCATAATACCAGATGTATTCACGATCCCCTTTTGGAAGTTGTGTCGGTAGAGAATATTCTGGCTCTCAAAGGCAGAAGCTCAACATGGATGTAGCTGGACAGAGCATCAATATTCTCCTAGAAGGGCCCAAACCTGAAGGTTATGGGAGTGATATCCTTCATGTGTGGCCTCACGGTGTTGTTGATGTAAGTCTCACTGTCTTGAGCCTTACTTTGCTTTTGAGGCTTCTCCACCTCTAGGAAATGTTTCTTGGCTTGTTTCTGTGGTGACGCCATTGAAGAACAAAGAATAAGCAAACAAATGGTAGAGAGAACAGTGAAGAGACAGAAGAAAGAGAAGAGCAAATGAGCAACAGTGAGGCAGGGAGCAAAAAATGTGGAAAATTCACAGGAGGTAGGTTTATATAACTGGATGGAAGCATTTAATAGCCTAAAAGAAACGGTTGACAAATGGCAAGCAGAGGGGGTGGCAGGTTTAAATGCTCATCATAGCCCTTTAATGCCCATCATAACTGTC
>CAOJBK010985427.1:0-10156 GCA_948294925.1 Codiaeum variegatum | reverse complement strand
TGGACCATACCCATGGAGGGTTGCCTACGTATCTCTTTACATTGAATTTTTATGATTTTTGGAGAATCAAGTCCATATAGTTCTTATTATAGAAATGTAATGATGCTTGAATGCATTCTCATACAACAAGAACACTAGATGTAGTACTTCTTGAGCTGATCAAGGTTGGTTAGATGACCAAACTCATTTCCATCGACGTTTATCAATATGACACCTCTGCCTGACATGATCTTATTGATTATGTATGGTCCATTCCAAAGAGGTCTGAATTTCCCTCGAGGGTGGATTAAAACTTGTATGATTTCTTTAAGGACCAAGTCACCTTCTTGAAGGTTGCAACTTTGATCCTGTTTGTTGAAATGTTTGGCCAGTCTAATCTAATAGTTTTGTGTATAATGGAGCACTTCCATTCTCTTTTCATCAATCAGATTGAGCTGGCTGTAGTAGGCCTATTGCTAGTCAAGTTCATAGACCCGAGCTTCGTGAAGAACTTTGGTTGTTTGTATTTTCAACTCTATGGGGAGGATTGCTTCCATTCCATAAAGCAGTGAGTATATTGTGGTTCTGGTAACTGATATATATGTAGTTTTGTACCCGATGAGGGCATTTGGTAGATGTAGGTGCCAACCTTTGTGATTGCTAGTCATCTTCTGAAGCATGTTCTTTAATACTTTATTGGCGACTTCAACTACGCCATTGGTCTGAGGTTTGTATGGAGAAGACCTATGATGTT
This sequence comes from Codiaeum variegatum, assembly GCA_948294925.1. Classification (NCBI taxonomy): domain Eukaryota; kingdom Viridiplantae; phylum Streptophyta; class Magnoliopsida; order Malpighiales; family Euphorbiaceae; genus Codiaeum; species Codiaeum variegatum. The sequence goes on along the minus strand of CAOJBK010985427.1, from coordinate 9,423 downwards.
CTCTCTTTTCCTTTTGAATGAGGGTAACCACTTCTTTCTAAAAGTGAGAACTATTATCTGATATAATCTCATGTAGGACACCATATCTGAGAATGAAGTTTACCTTATTGAATTGAGCCACCTTCTTTGAGTCTAAAGTTTGGTAGAGTGTAGCCTCAACCCATTTGATGAAGTAATCAATGGCGACTAAGATGTACTTATGGCTGGGCGGATGATTTTGGCAAAATCTTTCCAATGACATTGATGCCACACACAATAAAGGGCCAAGGTGCAGAAATTGGATTGAAAGGTGAAGAAGGCAGCTTTTGTAGCTTAGAATATTCTTAACATTTAGAGCACCTTCGGGTAAACCGTGCATAGTCCCCGTTCATGGTGAGCAAATAGTAGCCTTAGTTCTTGATCTTTCAAGATAATGCCCATCCATTCAAGTGGGTGCCATCTATCCCACCATGGATTTCTTCCATGATTTTGTTAGCCTCTTCATCTGAGACCATCTAAGATGGATATCATTCATTGTATTTTTGTAAAGGATGTCACCTCTAGGGATGTACCCGCTGGCCAATTGCCTTATGGTTATCCTTTCTAATTTGGAGGCACCTTAAGGATATTCACCTTTAGTGAGGTAGACATAGATGTCCCAGTACCATGGTTTCTCTTCAAGTTCTTGAATGTTTATGCAATGAGCCTGAAAACTCGATTGGTGCTTGATGTTTATTGAAATAGGATGGATAATGAACCCATCACATATTTCTATCATGGATTCTAGGGTTTCCAGTGCATTTACAAACCTATTCTAATTTCTTAGCATATAATAGAAGGATAGGAAATTGAAGTTGTCGGCTAACTCCTTGAGCCACTTATGGTAAGGAACCAACTGCTCATCTCTGATTTTCCATTTCTCGAGAGCCTATGAGATGATAAGGTTTGAGTCTCTATACACCTCTAAGTTTTTGATGCTAATTTGGAGAGCTGCTTCTATTCTAGACACACCTGCTTCATATTCAACTTCATTGTTAGTTACCTCAAAATCTAACTTGATCGCCAGAGGTAAGCTCTTTCCGGTAGGCATAAGGAACACCAATCTGGCACCATAACCTTTGTGGTTTATAGCTTTGTCAAAATGTAGTTTCTATGTTTTATTTTAAAGGAATAAGATGTCCTTATTGGGAAACTCAGGTCCTTCCCAATGGTCATCAGTTGGGGTTATAGCCAATTGATCGGCAATGGCACTACCCTTGATGGACTTTCTATAAATATACTTTAGGTCATAGGCTATAAGGAATGCCATCCATCTAGCCATCTTACATACTAGGACAAGCTTTTCTATCAGATATTTGAGCTAACTCTGATCAATGAGGACATGTGTGATGTATGCCCTTAGATAATGTCTTAGCTTATGATAGACCCATACTAGGGCTAGGCAAAGTTTTTCGATGTACTTGTACCTGAGTTTGTGAATAAATATCCTCTTACTTTAGTAATAGATGGCATTCTCTTTATGGGAATTTGAGGCATTTTGTGCTAGCATCGCCCCTATGGCTTCTTCAGTAATATTTAAGTAAATAAGTAGAGGTTGACCAGGCTTAGGAGGCTGTGGAACTGGTAGACTCAGAAGGTATTCCATAATTTGTTCAAAGGCTTGCTGACACTCTTCATCCCACTATTTAGAGGAAAGTTTCTTGAGTAAATTGAATATCAGTCCGTAGGTGTTTGCCAACTGGTTGATGAATGACTGATGTAATGAAGGAAGCCCAAAAAGCCTCTGATATCCTTTTTTAGTTTTAGGAGGTGGCATGTCAAGTATAGCTTTAGACTTGGCTGGAGCCACTTTGATGCCTTTCTTGCTTATCATATACCTAAGGAACACTCCAGATGAGGCTCCAAAGTACATTTGTTGAAGTTTAACTTGAGATTGTACTATCAAAGTCAAAGGAAGAACTTCTCTTGTGTTTGCAAAAGCAGTTTAGGGGTAGCACCTTTAATGACCATGTCACTTACTTATACCTCCACTTATTTATGCATCAAGTCATGAAAAACTATGGTAGCCATTCTCTGATAAGTGGCTCTGGCATTTTTCTATCCAAACAACATTACTCTGTAATAGTAACTGCCTCATTCCGTGATGAAGGTTGTCTTTTCCTTGTTTGGAGGGTGGCCTAGGATTTGATTATACCCCGCGTCTAGATCGGTTAAGGAAAGCATCTCTGATCCAGCTAGTGCATCGGCCAAGAGGTCTATATAAGGTAGTGGAAAATCGTTCTTAGGGCATGCCTTGTTAGGTCTTGATAATCCACACACATTCTAACTTTTCCATCCTTCTTCAGTACTAGGACGATGTTAGCCAACCAAAATGGGTATTTGATGGGCTCGATAAAGTTGTAAAAAAGATGCTTAGCTACTTTTTCCTTGATTGGAATAGACCATGATGGCTTCATACACCTGAGCTTCTATTTGATAGGCTTGTAGTCTGGGTATGTTGGAATCTTATGGACAACGATGCTTGGATCAAGTCTAGTCATGTTACTGGGCTGCCAGGCAACGTAGTCTTCAAACCTTTTAATAGAAGATTCGGTATCCTACTTGCTCGAGCATACAGATGCAATGTATGTATATTTAGGCATGTCATGTGTGCTAGTGTTTATGGGCTCTTTAACTACATCTGTTTATTTTATTTTTTTTATTGAGGTCAGATTCATCAATTGGAACAACAAAAGAAAATAAATAGACAAGCTCGTATCAAGAAAATTTGGAATTCTTATTGATAAAAATTGGAGATAAGTCCACAGTTACACCAAACTCATAGTTAAAACCCAATTGATAAAATACCCATTGAGGGTCCTAAAGTAAGGCCTCAGAGGATAATCACTTTCACCCCCTTTGCTAGCAATTAAGGATCTTTCTCTTACCTAGGCTTTTACCTCCTCAACTTCTTCATCAATGGGCTTGTAACCCAAGCCGACCAGTGGAATGGATGTGGGGTACTCATCAAAAGATTTCATACTTTGCTGGTTTTTACCTAGGCCCATACTAGGGAAATAGGCCATGTGCTTGAGAATGTTTCCCACCATGGGATTGCAGTAAGGGCCAATGTCCAGGATGACTGTCTCTCTTTCATTGCCACCTGCTTCAATGAATTGTACAAAATTAGAAGGTGGATAAAGGATATGCTGACAACTCAGGTTGGATTTCCAGAATCAGTAATGTGTTTGGGAGTTCAGATTTAGCAGACATGTCTTCTTTAACAGTGACTGTGCCATTTTTCAGAGGAAACTTAACTCTTTGATGCAAAACAGATGGCACAACCTTGGTTTGATGTATCTAGAGTCTCTTCAGGAGCAAGTTGAAGCATGCTGACTAAGAAGGGAACCTTAAAGGTAGTAGGGCCATGGTGACTGTCAGTGTTTCCACCCTAAGAACTTCCCTCTTTGAATTTTCATATGCTTGTGCAATTTGATCAGAAGGGGTTAAATCAGTAGTAGTTAACCCCAAGAAACTAGCAACCTTCAGTGTGCAAACATTGAGAGTAGAACCATTATCTATCAAAGTCATAAGAATAGTTTTATCCCTAGTGATAAAAGTAATGTATAGAGCATCATCGTGTGGTCCCACAGGAAAGATCTCATCATCAAAGAAAGAGATGGATTCTCTTTCTGCAGAGCTTGTGATCGATGCCACTAGGGTTTCTAGAGTGATGTCTAACACTAGCTCAGTGCCTTGCAAAGAGCTTGGTGGTGAGGATAAGAAGACATGATTAGATTCCATATGGCGATGCTAGCTTAGGTCTTTTTGAGTTGCTTAAGTATGGGATCCTTTTTAGGTTCAGAAGTCCCTATATTCTGAGCTACAGGTCAGTTTATAGATGCAAGAGTAATGGGTGCTTGAGCTATTCTGCCGCTACTGGTGATGGCATCAATTTCATCTCCCAAATGTCTTAGGTTGATTATAATACACCAGTAGTCATTATAGACTGACCTTGCCAAGGAGGTTTGGCTAGTCAGAAGTGAGCAATTTGGGGAGAAAGACTTCTTTAAGGAAGATTGGTCCTCTCCATTGTAGTGATAATTCCTCAAGGGAATAATATTAGAAATGAGGTGTGTTGAATCCCTTTCCCCAAATTCATTCAAGATTGCATTTACATTATGCTCTAGAAGGGGACTTATGCCAATGTTTGTACTAGGCAATAGGAGTTCATCAGCATTAATGGGATTTTATATTTTGTGTCTCAAGGCTTTATAGTCATCTGTTTTATGCCCTAGCCCTTGGTGATAGTCAATTTTCTTAGACATGTTGAATTTCTTTGGCAATGGATTAGGAATAGGCTTTTAAGGGGCGGAGTGTCCCATCATAAATTCTCATATGAGTGCTGGGGCAAGAGGTGTCATCAAATTTTTCAAAGCTTGGCATCTGAAACTTAGATGGAAGCCTTACATTAGGGAAGGGACTCAGAGCCTTCACATCTAGAACATTCTCTTTCTTCTTCAAGGCTTTTAAGGTTTTCTCCATCACCTCATACTTTTTGACCATAGACTCAAGGAACGGATGATCTTTAACTCCTCTTGGGAAAGGATCCATAGTAGGGGTCACTGGGGTGCTATTTCCATGACTAGATTATGGATTTAGAATAATGACTTCTTCAACCAAAACTTCTTTGCTAGAATTGAAAGAGGTTAAAACATGATTGGTGGGTTGGATCCCAACTTGAGTCAGCATGACTTGCGCTTTACCCATGATAGTCTGTTCTTGGGCTTGCATAGGGTCTCTTGTTGAGTCTTTAGGGCTTCATCCTACCTCACATAATCTCATCAAACATTCTGACAATGTTAGTGGGAGGAACTAATGGAGCCAGTGGAGTAGGTGAAGGTGACATAGAGGCGGTGGCATCAACAACGGGGTTGATAGTGGTGTTGTCTCCTGTGTTGGACATGTTGACCTTTTTGGGATAAAAAACTTAGACATTAGATTTTTGAAAGAAAAACCAATGGAAAACTAGTATAAAAAAGGGTAAGTGTTTGAGAGATTGGATTTTGTTCAAAACAGGTTCACTTAGTCCACTTTCAGTGTTTTGGATGTAGTCATGCATGCATGCATGTTTGCATGATTGAAAAAGGTTTCATGATGATAGGTAATATTCAAAGTTATTATGATACATAGGACCTAGGGTTAACTCTAATCATTAGATGAGGGCTAGGTGGTTTAAAGGTTCCCCAACAATTACATGTTCGATATACCTAACCACATGTGAATGAAAGAGTTTTGCATGGGTCCAATGGTATGTACGACCGTGTTACCCCAACCGAAAGGATCAGAGGGTAAGCCTTGGAGTTAGATGATTGCACTATCGGTAAAAAAGTACTAAGGAGGGAAGCTCACTCAATGTTATTCTCTATCTGTGTTTTCCTAATGTAAAGGAACATGTGAAGTGATGCATGAAAACCTAGTTTTGTATAATCTTAAGCCAAAATATTGTTTAGTCAGAAAATAATCCACTTAAGTTTGATTCAGTTTTCAAATGTCTCCAGTGGAGTCGCCAGCTGTGAGGCCCCGTCCGAGAAGCCCGTTGAATTTTCCAGTGCACCTTCGAATTTATGGCTCAAGGAAACCAACCATGAGGGGTTAGATTGCACATGGCATCATGGATTGTAGACAAGTCCCATATTTGTACATCCACATGTGTCCGTTGGTATGCACGTGGTGTGAAATGTGAGGAGTCGCCACCTAATCTTTAAGAACAATAATTTTTCCCATGGTGATTAAGAGACCATCTTAATAAATACTCCATTTTAGCAAAATTATGATTAATTTTCCCAATTAGAAAAAGGTTGGCCATGAACCAAAGTGGGGTTCGGTGATTCATGATCTGATAAAAATAATTTTTAGAAAAATTAGTTTTACCATTTTTAATAATAACTTTTTTCTTAAGAAAAGTGATTTTGGTTAAAAATTAGTTTGCATGTATGCATGGCATATCACGTGATGCATGAGCAGACATTATCATGGAAAAATGATTCATGAACAAGCTATAATGCATGACAATCACATAAAGCAGTAAAAGCGGGAAAGTAAATCAAGTGTCCTTTCTCTACTCCACTTTAAGTTCTAGGAAAGGCACACATCCCCAAAGAAAGATATAAATTACTTTGTAAAAATAATTAAAATCAAGGGACCTCCCCTCTAGTCCTTAGATATGGGAGGAGCACACATTTCCCAATACAAATCCATAGTCAAATAACAATAATATAAAATAAAGTGAATAGAAGAAATCAAACAAATAATGATAATAATGATTTAATAATGGAATTAATTAAATGAATAATAATAAGAATAAAAGAAAACTAAGTTTAGAGTTAAAGCCATTAGAAGGCTTACCGGCATATCCCTTTGAATAGGAATCAAACACCACGCCATTCTCCCTTTGAATGTGTTCAAAAGCTAACCAATTTTATTTAATAAAATTGTTAAATAGATAGGATGTTAATCAAATTGAGTTTTAATTATGGAAAATGATTTTGAAGTGATGAAATTTCCCAAGTTCATTTTAGGGCTTTATCTGATTCGTTTTTAGAAAAATGGAATTTTTATAAACAATGCCTAAATTCAGAGTTAAAGGGATTCAACTGGTTCATTTTTAGAAAAAACTAAAATTTTATAAATCATGCCTTAATTCAGAGTTAAATGGCTTAATTAATTTAGATTTCAAAGGAAAAGAGGTATACTGTACCCAATTTACCTTTTTCTTATGGGGTTTAGGAATTGGCAGGTCTGATGACTTGATAAAACTAGAGTGAGTCTCCATTTTGATCAAAGAGTGCTAGTGTCTGTCTAAATCGAAATTGAAAGAATTGAACTGTTGAATTGAGTGGAACCAGAGTGCTTTTTGTGAGTTTCTGATAATTAGGATCTATTTTGAGGGAATTATTGTATATAGGAAGTATTTAGAGGTGTCTGAGTGCGTCTGAAGAGTGAACGGTATAGTTAAAAGTAGTTCTGAATGGCTAGAAAAATTCAAAATTGGGACAGTTCTGAAGGTTGGAATTTATAGAGATGCATGCTAGAAACCCTGGGTCACCATACCTGTCGTGGGACCAAAACGCACTGCGTTTGCACCAAACATGTTGTGTTTGGGCCAAACCCGCATTGTTTAGTCTAGACGCATATGCTCTAGGCCTGGTTGACTGGGCTTAATTTTCTGAGTTAGATTCGATCCATTTCAAGTTGATTTTTCAGGTTTTCTAAGTCCATTTGGAGTATGATTTGAGTTTGGTTTGAAACATTGGACTCTTATTAACTGTCCAATTTTAATGGTGTGAAAATTAGGCTTCTCCTTTGAAAAATATGTAAAATTTTTCATGTAAACCTTGCAATTTGGGATGAAATAGGGGGCACTACCCCTTGACTCAATTTTGTCACAAATCTTTAAGTCTGGTTGAGGCAAGCAACAATTCTGGATGTGCAAAATTAAGGGTTCATAACTGCTGTCCCCTTTAGGAGTCTCGTTTTGTAGAAAATGTGACTGATAAGTGTGAACACAATTAATGGAGAAATGTGTTTTGCCAATAAAAGGGCTTGGAAAGTTCATTTGTCACATATTCATTTTTTTCAACATCTTCTCTTTTTACTTTTCCTATTCGGAAGAATATTTTCTGAATGATACTGGCCGATAACGCACAAGGCGAGGATTTATTGGAGCTTTTAAACACATTTTTAGAACGAGAACCTATGCCTTCCTTCGACAATCCACAGTTTTGTGCCGTTGAGGAGGAGTTGTTCGAGACTGGTGACTTTCCTGACTCGTCGGTCGGTTTGCCCGAGTGGGATTTTTCTGACCAGTTGTTGATGGATCGAGTGGAGCCTCAGACTACTCCAAATGGTGAGATTCTAAAGAATAGGCAGGAGCACATGAACTGGCGTGGCTTCCCTGAGGTATTTATCTATTTCTCACTATTTTATTTTTTTCTAGCCATTTTATTTTTCGTGCATTTTCTTTTCTTCTCTTGTATTTTTTCAATGTCTTAATTTTTGTGCTCTCTCTTTCTTTACACGCTGTCTCTTTTTTACATGCTCACTTTTTTAGACACATTTTATTTTCCACTCAATTTATTTTTTCAAGCTAGAAAAAACAAAACAAAAATAGAAAATTAGTAATAAAAGGAAAAGGAAAAAATGATAGGAATTTTACCCATAAGATGCCGAGTTCAATCAGAGAGGTTCTCAATCGAGGTTGGCTAAGGTGGTGACTTTTCTTTGTTGCTTCAAGCATATTGTTGTCTCTATCACTCCAGCTCACTTGGAGGGCTTAATGAGTCTAGATATTAATCGTTCCCTAGACAAGAACCTAATATTTGCTTTAGCCGAGAAGTGGTGGTAGACTACAAACATTTTTCATCTATAGCTGGGTGAGATGACCATGACCCTGCTCGAGTGGTCATGTTTGACTAGTATGTAATACGGGCCCACACATGTCGTCTTTGATACCACATTAAGGCCGCCTATGCTCTGAATACTTTGATCTAAGCTAATTTGCCCCACAATTCTAAGGGCTAGTTTCTAGGACCCAACTGATTGACCTCATGAATAGGAAGAACTTGGATTCTTTCTCTGTCAATCAATGTCATCAGGTTTGTTTACTAGTCATCCTATCCACCATCTTCCTGTATAATGAGAGTGGATATGTTTATTTGAGGATTATAGGCTCCTTAGAGGACCTGGACACGCTGGGTGACTTCGACTGGTTTGGTGCCGCACTGGCTGTGGCTTATAGGGGGATGAGAACACTATCCCTGACTCAAGAGTCTGGCATTCATGTTACTACTATTGCTTGGGAGGTTAGTATTTCCCCTTTCAATTTTATTTATGATATTCTATAGTAGTTCTGCTGACTCTTTTGGTCTTACAACTTTGGCTTTCTCGCATTTCCCAACCCTTGCCCCGGAGTCCTGGGGAATGTTCTACTTCCTTTAGGGAGTATGTGGTGTAAAGAGTCTCAGATGGTCACCCAAGATCATTTCTCCTTCTCTAATTATAGAGGGATTCTTGCTACAGTGACTGAGATATGCTTTGATTAGCCTTACTCTTTTACCCTTTGTAGATTTTAGATTCTCTAGTTTATCATCATCAGGTTGTCTGGACCCCTTTCGACCATACCGCTTATGGAGATTCGGACCCATATGCCTTAGACATTGTTTTTACTTAAAGGAAGATCCTCTTAGGCTCGTCTGAGCTTTTAGAGTTCTACTTAGGAGAGTGGGTGATGGCCCAGACTCTTTTAGAGGCTTTTGTACTGGCTGATCCACCTAGGCTCATGAGGGAGCGGTTGACAAAGTCTTTATAGGATTATTGGAGAGTCAAGAAAATGAGGTAGGATTACCTAATCTTGGATGATTCTTATCTGGATTTTGTGGCTACTCATCTGATGACAGGGAGGTC
>CAOJBK010985304.1:0-15917 GCA_948294925.1 Codiaeum variegatum | reverse complement strand
TTAGAAATTTTAAATTTTTTAAGAATTATAGAGTTTAAAACTCTAAATTTTTTTTTTAATAAGGGATTTGAAATCTCAAAATTTGGAACACATGGATTGAAAATTCATGATTTTAGAAGAAAATTTTTAAGTGTGAAATTTTTAATTTAAATAAAAAACTAAAAATTCCTACATTTTAAAAATTAACAAAACAAATATTAAAATTGAATTTTACTTTTTTGAATGCAAAATTTCTGCATTAAAAAAAAAGAAATGTTGGAAAATTTTATATAATTTTATGGAGAAAAAAATAAATTTTAGAAGAATATATATATATATATATATACTTCTTCCTTGTAGCCAAATTTTTGACAGATTGAAAGTAAAGAATTGGAGAAAAAACACAAAATCACTATGAAAATTTAAGAGTTTAAACAAATTAAAAATTAAAAGAAGGATAATTACCTTCTTACCTTGAGAATTATTCAATTTGTTTGAGAAAATTTTACACTATCTTCTCTATTTATTTTTTTTTCTGTTTCGCTTGTGTCTCTCTGTGTTAATCTGTTTCAATTTGCAAGAATCTCCATTTTTTTTTTTGCTAATCTTTTCCTGTGCTTTTTCTTCTAATCTTTTATACAATCAATTGGAAGTTAATTTCTCATAAATAACTTCCCACTTCTCTTTAGTAACTTCCAATAAAACATGAGCATAATTAGTTTTTTTTTTTTTTTTTCTAAATTTAAACTTCCCAAATCGTGGAAGTGCAGGGGCATTTTTTTTAATCTTCCTTAAACGTGGCCATTAAAACCAACTGAGAAGTTGACCCTACAATTTGCAAACTTCTCCTATAATTTTCATGTTCTTTTTCCTTGACCTTCCATTTTTTTTTTTTTTTGCCAATAAACATCCCCAGATAGTGGAAATTAGTTTAAGAATTTCCTTTTTTTTTTTTAATTTGTAATTATGTATATATTTTACATAAGTACATATGTATTTTATCATATATGTATTTAAACTTTAATAAATACACATACATATTTTTAACATCAGAATTTTTTTTTAAAATTTCAACAAAGGTAGTGTAGTGTTGTAGCTAAAGTTTCACTTAAGGAGCACATTTCTATGGATTGAATTACGTAGACAAAAAAATAAATGTGAATTTGGGTTGGAGTTTGAAGTGTAAAGTAATAAAAGATGAACATAGTGTTGAATTCCAAACATTATGATTTGAAATGCTTAGTGATCCATATGGATCTAATTGATTTGTGGTTTGCAAAAGTTTATTGTGGATCATTGCAACCTTATATTATGGAAGTTGTTTTTACTTGGGCAAGAGGATCCAAATTCTATGAAATAATGGAAGTTCTTTAGGTTATTCAAATATTGAGTTGAGAATGGACTAAATTCAAGTCTTTTTATATTATCGTCACTAATTTATTAGTATTGGGGTTTTTATCTTCGTTTGCAATTGCATAAATCTTTGTTTTTAAGTCAGAAATTGCATACATGTTTGTATCTTCGTGTCCTGCCTTTTTGAAATACATGCATTGATTTTGAAAATTGTGCACTAAGGGAAGAAGAAGGTTAATTACCGAACATATGCAACCGTACTACCTTATAATTGATTAGTATATGTTTTTTTTTTTTTTTGAAAAGTAAAGTTATCCAACCCACAAAGAATTTATGAACTCGTTGTCTCATAAATAACAATATCAATAATTCACAAACACAATTAAAATACAAATTTAACACATAAAAAATTTATAATCATCTGGGGGTGGGAAAAATAATAATAATACCCGTAATTCTAATAATGAGTGTTTCTAGTCAGAATAAGTTAATTCTAGTGATTTGTTTACCCAAATGAATTAAATTAAGTGCATAGTAACAAAATTATATAAATAAATAAACTTTGCTACTAAATATGTGTCACGACCTGTCTCCGGAAGCACGACGGTCCTAAAGCATGAGTAGTCATAAAAACACCGGTAGCCATAAGGGCACCGAAAACTCGTAGAATCCACCAACATACCATAAAAATATTGAATTTAACTAATAAAAACAATATATAATGATTACACTTTATTCCATAATCACTAGTTACAAATTTTATTTTTTCAACAATAATAATGCCAGTCTTCAATAATCGTTCGAAGCTTCTAGAGTACTTATGGATCCACACTAGTTATCTTGATAACCTAAAATGTTTAAAAAAAAAAAAAAGAGGGAGAAACAAATGAGATCTAAATGAGTATAGATAAACAAAAAACAATAGAGCTCAGTTTCATTTGTTTTCAATAAAATTAAAAGTCAATTTCATAAAATAATTATAAGGTACAATAAATTAAATGTGTCAAAAGAAATGGCATTCAACAAATCATATAGACAAAACTTAGTCGACAATCAATCAATATTGACACATATGGAGAGGATGACACCACCATCTCCATTGTACTCCAAATACATATATCTGGCAGAGATATAGGCCTAGAGCAAAAGTTCTCTCCAAATAGAATATTGATAAACCCGACTGTATCAGTTCAGTCACTCATGTACAAAGCCTAGTGATTTCTCCTTCCACTGGTATGGGTGTTCTATCATATGTATAGTCAATGCCTAGGTTCATAGCTCAATATAACAATAAATAACAATCAGATCCAAATAGTCTTAATAAATTAATAAATCTAAAAGGCTAAACAAGTTTGTATTGTAACATTTCAGAAAATAAAGTTTGGCAATTGGTTCAATAATAATCTCAAATAAGAAAGAGTTAGTATACTCACCTGACTTCAAAACTAGGCTATTCCGATCTAATTCTCAAAGCCAACGAGTACTTACTTGAGCTCTATATTCAAACAAATATATACTTTGAATCTATATTCACTTAATCACTAACTAGAATCCTTAAAATTATTCACAAACAATTAACATTAGATACATGCTGAAAGATTTGAAGCGTTTCAAATTATAATACTTGTTTATTTAAATATGAGAAAAATGAATTTAAAACCATTTGTCATTCTCTATTTCAAAATATCATATTCATATATTAGATGAATATGAAAATCATATAACAAATCAAAACAAAGTTTCTAACTATAATAATCCAAAACATAAAACAAATGAAAATTGAAACTTAAGAGTTATAACGTCAAAATCAGTAAAATTAATGTCAAATAACAATTGATTTCTTAAATGCTTATTAGGATAAAAAATTAATTGAATACCAAAAATATAGTGTATTATTATAAAAATCTAATTTGATTCTTTAACTATACTTATATCTTATGAAAAATCAATATCAACACTACTTTAAATAAATTTTGGAAGATAACTACAATGATAATTAGAATACTAATCTTATTATATATTACATGTAAGTCTATTGTTCAATGATACTCTTACGTTACAAAAAATTTATAACATTTAGATATAATTTTTCTCTTGATTGTCCATATATGTGATTCTAGCTTTTTTTTTTTTCTACGTATCCATTTGCTAATTGCAATTAACACCAAACTAAAATGGTCCAACATACTTCTCAGTTAATTAAATTCAATAGAGTTACTTAAACCTCATGAATTTAGACAAACCAATTCAATTCAATTAACTTACTAAGTCTCAACTCATTTATAATTAACTAGCAGCTAATCTCATCCTATAACAACAAATAATCTATCTTAAAACAAAAATTCAAACACTAATTCATTTACTTAAAAATAAACTCAATCAATGCCAAAATTTCAATTGTTATCATTAAATTTACAATCAGAATATTATAGCAATAAATTCTGAACCAGTTAAATTCAAAATAAATTGATATCTCAAAATTTGTAGAGATTTACCCTTACCATTGCAAATTACAACTATAAGTTTCAAAGAGTTGAAAAATAAGTCGTTGTCACTTGAATTGAGGGAGTTGTTCCCTGCATCGCCGGTGGCTGTTTAAGGTAGGAAAAATCATAAACTTGAGCTTCTTGATGATGTCAGCAATCCAATGGTGCTGATCTTCCAACCTCATTCATCGCCGATTCGCCGGAAAATGCCTCCAAAATCCTAGCTCCTAGGTTTTTGATCACCACTTCCGGTCAATTTCCGATCACCACTTCCACTCGAAAATCTTGGCTTATCTTGAGAGGAATCTATAGACGTCTGAACCGCCGCTGTTTTTGGCCGAAAACGTCTTCGAAATTCCTTGTCCTTCCGCCATTGCTTACCCTAACCGCTGTCGTTTGCTCCCCTGGAGTAGCCGGAGGGTGGGTTTTCGATTGGTGGCAGTGGCTCTTCCGGTGGTGGCTGGTTTCGATCGCTCTATCCCCTTTCCTCTGCTCCTTGTTTCCAGCGACTATCCCTTCTTTTTCCTTTTTTACTTATTACTATTATATAAATCTATTATACTAATACTTATATAAATTAATAAAATGATAAAATTAAAACAATTGAGAGACTCGTTCTATTTAATAATCAAATTTTGAAAATATATAAAACGCATCATTAAATTCTAATACATCAACTTTAAACAAATATGAAATCAAAGCATAATCATTATAGTAAATTGGATCATAATAAATGTACATTTTCATAATCATTTGAAATATCATTATATTCAAATATAAGTCATAATCAATTACAAGTTTATATTGCAATAATAAAAATATTTCATCCAATGTTTCCTTTATCATTCCATTGATTTTCTCGTAAATCCTCATGTTTGCATCTACATACTTGAGATACCAAGAAATAAAAATTAATACAAATAGATATAAAAGAACATTAACTCAAAATCCAAGACTTTTAAGCAACAAGAAATTTAAGAACTTGTGAAAGCAAAAATCGCTAAAGAAAATTTAAAAAGAATGATCAAGAAATGCATAGTTATAAATAAAAGTGTGATATGTTTTTAAATATTGAAATTAGTACCGAAAGCTTATAGAAATATTTGACAAATCACAACTGAGTTGAGACAGTTCAACATATGTTAGTACATATTAACATCTATTACTTTTTTTTTTTCGAGTCCTAAAATCTGGTACTAATTTCCAACTGATTAATCTCTTAACATCTTCTGTTACTGAAATTATTTGAAAACTAAATAATTACATAGTGGCTCCTGTTATGTTGTAATGACTGGGTTATGGAGAGTATTTCAAGGCTTATGTTTGGCTCAAAGCAAAGGGATCAGGTTGTTACAACTTGAAGTAGATAGCATGACTGTTAGTGAACTTGCTTAAGGCTGATAGAGTGCATTTTGTGGCTCATACAGGGCTTATTTAAGCTATAAAGAGACTGGATAATGGAAAGTAGTTTGTGGTGGAAATTGTACATGTTTATGGAGAGGGCAATTACGCCACAGATTTCCTTGCTAAACATGCTGCAAATGGAGCAACCTGTTGTATTACATTTATGGCTTTCTCACAACCTGATTGGAGCAAGTGAGCTAATAAATGTTTGGTTTAGTTTGTTTGCTTTGTTTTGTCACATATCTTGTACAAAAAAAGGCATTCTAGGAATATTATAGTAAAAATGAAATTTTAAAAGTTTTAAAGACAAGAAACCTAAATGACAACATAGAGTCAAATGTTAATTTTATTTTGTTGCAACATTAGTAACTAACTATACTACACAAAAGTAGCAAACTCACCTGGCGAAGATAAGGGCAAAAATTGCGAGCATTCTCATTAACCAAATCTTGAGATTTTTTTCAAACCTTCCTTCCCTACAAAGTACAATTTAATATGATAAATCTTAGATTATCATTAATCAACTTAAGCCATTACCATTGGCTTCAATCTCACTAATCCAACCTTTATCCTTTTATAAGCAACTGTAGTGCAAGACAATAAATAAACTAAAAGATAGAAAAAAAGAGTAAGGAGTCAATAAAATTTGAGAAGATATTGATATGACTCACCTTCATAACATGCACTTGTACAATTAGAATTATGATGTTCCTTTCCTCAGTCACTCTTTTTACACGGCAATAACCATTGTAAAGCCTTATTCAGCATCTCAAAAACAGTTGGACATTCATGATTTTTGTGCATCACCATTACTAA
Organism: Codiaeum variegatum; assembly: GCA_948294925.1. Classification (NCBI taxonomy): domain Eukaryota; kingdom Viridiplantae; phylum Streptophyta; class Magnoliopsida; order Malpighiales; family Euphorbiaceae; genus Codiaeum; species Codiaeum variegatum. The sequence goes on along the minus strand of CAOJBK010985304.1, from coordinate 9,879 downwards.
ACCCTGTACAAATAGAAAAGCACACTGAATTTCATTTATGAGCAAGCAAGAAAAACTATTCAATTATTAGTTCTTCAGTTAGACGTTGTTGTTATATGAACCAGTGGTTAGTATTGACTTTATTTTCTTTTTATTTAATAATATTTTGAAGTCTAATGGTATAATGTTAACTTTAAGAGTATGTACCGATATTTCTAAATGTATTTACTAATCTATCATTACTGAAAAAGAATAGAAAGAATAATGACTTAAAGTGGATTTGCAACCTTCTTGACAAGGCTTGCACCAAAGTTCTTCACCCTATCTTGAAACACTATCTTTAGCAACCTTAGGGGCTCCCCTGTCGAGAAGTTTAAGAAAGGGTAAATTCAATTTCTCTCCCACTTACCAAAAACATTTTACAAACTCAATCACCCAAATTGTGAATGTTTCTAACAGAATGGAAAGGAGAAATAAAGCCATCATATTAAACACAATTAAGAAAATGCAAAACAGAATAAACAACAAATCAAGATAAAAGCATTCACTTTAGGCCGCATAGTCCTTTAACAGCAGCAATAAGATCCTCAACACATTTAAGCATCAAAGCACGAGATTCAACGCCAAACTTAATGTCAGTAGCACCATAATTTATAATGAAAAATTATCCTATCACATCTTCAACTACTCACAAAAATGAAATAAAATCTCATAAATATTGAGCAAACAAGTGACACTCCTATCAAACAAAACTCAATTTATAATGAAAAATTATCCTAAATCTACAAGAGTAAAATGATTTCGGAGAAATTGAACCCCTTTTTTTTCACTTTTTCCCTGTCAATCAAAGGATGAGGGGAGCACACCAAAATCAACGTACTGCCATTTGTGTCGCCCAAAAAAATGGAGATCGTAAGCGCTGAACGGTGGCTATCGATTCAAGCAGGTTCTGTCAAGTCCGGTTACATTACATCTAGGCATGCTTGGATGAGGGTTCAATGTATGGGTCCTGGAAACGGTTCTTCATTCATGACGGTGACGGCGAATGGTAGAATTTGAACTTCTATCGGCGATTTTAATGGAGGAGGTGTGAAGCTGCTTGGCTGAGATAAGGGCAGGCGGCGATTAGGGATTTACAGAGATGATAAGATTGGCTTAGTTTTCTTTTCTTTTCTTTTCTTTTTCTAGAAGAAGATGAAAAATATTAGAAGGCTTTATTTTTTTTTTCACAGCCGTCTCAGCCTCTCCCCTTTTATTTTTATTTGTGGGAAAATTAATGGAAAAAATTTTGGGCGGGCTCTCAATTTAGGGTAAGGCAATATTGAAATGTTGCATTTGGTGTTAATATTGTTTACTAATTTATTGCCCCTGTGAGGTGTTTGATAATGATGTAGTTTTTTTATAGTATTATTAATTATTATTTATATTTCAATAAGATAAATAATATATCTATTATTAAAATAATAATTTTTACATTAGTTAAATTTTATTATTTTAAGTTGATTCAATAAAAATTAAAGCATTAGGCAAACTCATCAAAATGAAAATTATTTATTTGAAATTAAATTTTCTAAATGAAAATAGTAATTAAATCTTAATACTCTAATCTATTAATATACAATTACATCATGATGTAGGGAGTGCAACTCAAAGCTGCAACATAAGAGTACAGGTACAAGATACCTACTCATAATTATATAAAAAAAAAATTCAACAGTTTTTTTGAATTTTCTAGCTACACATGCTTGTAAAAAAAAGTCATATTTAACATAAGTATCAGGTAACAAAATATGATCAGTTAAAATGTGATGAAAAATTCAAGAAAGACTTGTTTACACAGCATGATACTTGAATTGCATAACATAAATATAAAAGACATTACTTGTAAAAAATAGATCTCAATGTAAAAAATGAAGAAAATAATCTCAAAACTAAAATCAAAGTGAAATTTATTCAATAATATCTTACTTACCGTCAGACCATGCCTTTTAGGGTATAATTTAACACTTTTCAAACATAATATAATATGCAAAAAGGGAATTCTAATTTTTTTAAAAAAATTTAAAATCTATTTGCGACTGCTAGTCTCGAACTATTAAGGGCATTCGGACGAGGATGGTGATGAGTCCTTAGTCTGATTAATGAGGAATGGATCCCTCATTTTAATCTAGGTTAGAAACGTTACTTTGCTAAAAAACAGTAACTGAAGATGTATAGGTAGAAATCAAATAGGGATGGCAATCCCTCCCGCCCCGAACGGTACAGGTTATTCAATGGTTTACCAGTTTATGGAACAAGTTATGGATTAACTCAGTATAAAAAAAATATCGGGACGGATGGGGACGACATTTGTCCACTCCAACCCGGTTTCATATATATATATATATATATATATATATATATATATATATATATAACTTTTTTTATTTGATTAAAATTTATATTTATATTAATATGAATTATTAATATTAAAAAAATCATATTTATGTATTATAAATTTAATATATTTTATAATTTTTTAATTATTTTATTATATAAAAATATTTGGACAAAGCGGGTTACGGAACGAAAAAAAATATGGGGATCGGGTTACGGGGTGGGTTGGACGTAACCCTGCTCGGACCCGCCCCTTGTCATCCCTAAAATCAAAGCAACATCTTATCATCCTACTCTGTTTTTTTGTTTTTTTTTTCAACTAATTGAGCAGACTGAATTTCAATTCTTTTATAGGTATTGTGCTGTGACTGTATTTTTTTTTTTTTTTGAGTTTGGAGGGGTGAATCCAACAGAGTCTATACCCCGCAAGAACATGCACTTTACTCGTATTACTACTACATGAAGGTTTCAAGTGTGAGCTTACTGTAATTTAATCCTGAAATAGTTCTAATAACATTAAATCAAAACTCATTAACCTTGAGTATTTGCACCCAAAGAGATTGCATAGGCTTGTTTGCATGAAAGTAGAGAGGGATATAGAAAGTTAGAAGTGATGAGAAGTGGGTATGACACCCAGTTTGGGCGCAAACATCACACAAGATGTTCATTTCTTTTTAAACTACACAAATTAACAATTGATTCAGAAGCGTTGATTTGGTGGTGGTGGTGGAAAGGATTCATAAGGGTTGAAGTTGAAGCTTTTTCCTAAAAGTGACCAATTGGTGAAATCAAGTTTTCCTTTAATCTGACAATCGCAAAATGTATACTTTAATAAGAAACTAACATAATATGTATTAGAAGGAGAATTCTAATACATGCAAAGCAATTATTGCTCAAGTTCAAGATCGCCATCTTCTATTAGAAGGAGAATAATATGTAGAAGGCTTTTAATGAATAATGAAGAACGACTAAGTCTAACAAAAACTACTGGTGAATTCCATTCTTCAAATGAAATATGCAATCAAACTGACCCACCAAACTCCATCACAACACCATCAGCAAGTACTCCTGAAGCCCATAAATTCTCATCAGTTTCTGATTCAAAAGAAACTTTTGAGAAAACCCCCGAAGCAGTAATGGAGAGCCCATCTTCTGTGTTGAACCCCCCATCTTCCTTGAAAAGAAAAACCATCTGAGATTATTTTGTAGCATCTTAGCAAAGATATTATGCAACATGAAAAGATCACTGTGTAGAATTCTATTTATTTGTTTAGGTAAGGTCCTTTGCAATTCCCTTGTCTCTTTCAATTTCTTGTGCTTTCTTTTATAAATTTGCACCTTTTGGAATGGAAGCTTACTGGTGTTGCATTTATCATTTTGCAGGTATGAATTTGAAATGTAAAGCAAGAAAGAAGAGAGCTTTTTCAATGTTATTCTGTACTGCATTTTTCTCTATTGTAATATATATAGAGTTGAAACATGTATATTGGCAGCCTATACTGATAACAACCTCTAGATTCAAATTGCTTCTATTTTTGACTTTTCTCCTTGATAATCATTTATTCAACTATTTATCCATCTCTGAATAGCAATGCCTTAGATGGTAATCTGGAGGTATATATATAGTAATCTCTGATAGAGGGAATTCTTGCCACTTAAAGTGGCAAAGGATATATGTTATGCTGAACAATTTTAAGACTTAATTTGGTTGGTAAAAGGATTTCCTTTTTTCCTTTATGAATTAGAGTTTAATTGTCAGAAACTTATTTTTACAACATTGTATTGTTGGGAAGTGAACTCTCCTAATGATTAGAGATAATAATGAATAATGGTTATGAGGTTAGATTTAATATAAGTAATATTTACAAATTAGTAATAAGTTTCAAGGATGTCTTCATCCATGTTGCTTCCTTTATTTAGAAGTTCTGTATCCTGATGAAAGAAGCTTCTTCTTTTGCTAAAGGCCATGTCTCTAATTCAATTTTAGACCAGCAAGTGCTGTTGAAGTTGCATGTTGCTGCCATTCCCAAACTTGCCCCTTAGCTTCTTGAGGTATTTTGGTTGCCCCCTCCCTTCAATTGGGTTAAATGCAATATTGACAAGGCTATGAAAGGCTACCTAGGGCGTGCTTCGGTTGGCAGAATTTTTTGCAATTCCTTTGGTACATCTTTGGATTGTTTTGCCTTTCCCTTATCGATTATGTTTGCCTTTAAAGCTAAATTAAAGGAATTTATTATAGTAGTTTAGAATACTTGTGAAAGGAATTTTTGTTATGTGTGGTTTGAACCAGACTCAATTAATTTGGTGCGAATGGTCTCTTCTAACTTGGCTTTAGTTCCTTGGCATCTCAGAAAGGAATAGCATTCTTATCTCTTTCTTTTAGAAAGATTTCATTTTCAAATGAGCCATGTTTTTCGTGAAGGAAATGCATTGGCAGATAGACTAGCTAACTTAGCTTCGTCCTTGCCTGCAAGTAGATGGTGTGATACAAATCCTAGAGAGTGTCATGATTTGTTAGTTCATGATATTCCAGATCATTATAATTATAGTTTTTATTAATTTTCTCTCTTGTTTTGTATTTCCTAGTTTGGGTTATAGATTGTATTTCTTTTTTCATTAATAATATTATTGAGGATGTTATGTGATGTGAGTATTAAAAAAGTATCTGCCTAGCAGGGATGTTCAGGTACACCTTTGATAATAGTCTTCAATCCAATTTTTATAAAAAAATGAATAATATCCAAATTTTATGAATAAATTAATTTTTCATTATTTCAACATCAATACTTTTATTGTATAAAATATAGTCCAATTCAAAATTTAGTATTACTAATTTGACTAAGAATTAAAAGTATTATTTCTTTAGTGTGATTAAATGACATTCAGAAATTTTTTTTAGCTAGAATCTAGGTAAAACATTATATATGATCTACCAACAAAATTTTCGTAGGCCAAACTTGGGAGTCTAGTCCGCTGCCAGCTCAATAGGTGATATGAGATAGATCATTAACAATTTCCCAGTCCTAAGTGTTTTCATCGACGATGGCACATTTGTGAACCATTTCTATGACATAACATTTTGACCCATAGGGTTGGTAACAACTCACATTATTGCGTTGAATAATATAGTTCGAACCCTTGTTAATACCCCAATACTGGCATTGAATAGAGAAATTCACATATATTCTCTCTATTGAAGTAGTATAAGTGCCAATAGCCTATTATGTCATTTTGATGAGCCCCTTACTACAATACATATATGCATATATCATTTTGAGGTGATGAGTCAAGGTTCCCTTGAAGGATAGAAAATATTTGGATGTTTATGGAGCTGACAAGAAAAGGGAACACTGACATCCAAATATAGTTCACAGTAAATTTCAGGTAGACCCAGAATGAAATAAATTATATTTAAATTGGAAATCACTTTTGCATCTATGTTATCCGGCAAGTACAACTTCCCAAAACCAATAATATAATTTACCTTGTCTAAGGTCACTAAAAATGTTTCTGCCCGACAACATCCCAAAAGTAATAGTGTGCACATAAATGATGACCAAAATTCATATGAGATCACTCGTTAATAAGCCAAAATGCCTTAACATAAATGAGATTGTAAATGCTTTTCACTATTGTCGAACAAGGCTTATAAAAATAAGTCGGACGATATAAACCAACTAGATAATTAGAGCATTAAATTCCTAATGATTTGCTTAGAGGCCCTTAACCACTGAAATTCAAAACAACCATTTGATACACTTATGTAATATTCGTTATTGTTGACACCAGCCCATAATAGACCAAAACTCAAGGATATTGGAAGGTTGAAAAATGAGGTCATATCTTCAAATACCCTGGGAACCAGTCCAAGTCCACAATAGGGAGCCCAAGCTGAGTTGGGTTTATTAAGCTTAACCCATAATAAGGTCTCAAATCAAAGGCCCAAGCCAAGTTTGGAATATTAACTTAAATCCATTAGAGAGACTTTTAATATCATCCCATACCAAGTTTAAAATTGTCAGCCCAAGCCTAATGAAAAGGTTTTGACTTCTCTCCAAACTAAACTTGTCCCAGTTAGCCCAAACCCATATGAGCTTCATTGCGGAATCCCTAGGCCGACTAAGCCTAGGCCCATTACTCAAGGTCTAGATCTATAAGTCTCTTAGGATAGATTTTTACTGTCTTAGTATTGCCATAAAAGGAAAGCAACCCTTCAAGAGTCATCATCATCAATTTCTCACATACCAATTTTACTGCAAAAAATCATAATCCAAGTCTAGTTATTGTTGTACCACCAAGAGTGATGATTTATCCTATATCTCCATTTAGAGTTGAAGGTTGACAGCAAGAGCCTATATACCAGCCCTTTGCTTTAGGAGCTTCGATGATGGTGTAACATATATCCAAAGCAAAAAGCCTCATAGTGCTTTGGTGATGATGGTCAGCGGTGATATCAACCATCATCCAGAGACGTTTATCTAGTCATTATTAATTTTTAGTAGTTTTTATTTTGGTTTTTTGTACTTTTCTTACAACATATATGAAAAATACTAAAAATATGTATTGTTTGACTCTTTATTTCATATAAATATAAATGATAAAAAAAAGTTTTTATTTTTTTTGTTTTGGCCTTGACTGACATGAGTGAACCATATTAAAAATAATCAAAAGATCGTTTAAGCCCTGATCAAATCGACTCAAGCATGAACGGTTATATCGATCCCCAAGATAATTACATCATCTTCTTATTCAAGGGCAGAACCATCTTAATGTTTTTCCATACTACCAGGATTAATATAAAAACAACCCATACATAACTAAGTTATATAGAAAAATCATCTAAGAAGATCAAAAAAAGAAAAATAAAACAATAGAGAACAAATTACTTTGCATGGCAAATTTAGAGAAACAGAGATATACATGAGCATTACCATTCATAAATAATGATCACGACGCTAGATAAAACATCTACATACATTGATCTGGAAAATCATAAGAAACCCCTAAAATCATGTAAAGCTACAACAACAATGATCAATTCCCTATAATCAAATGCTTTCCATATAATGTCATGCAGCATATAACAAAGTAGATTAATTGGAAATTAAAAATCACAATATATGACATTGTATTGCCATATAAGAATGACGTTGTCTATGATACAAAATTATGCTAGATAATCTTTGATTTTGTATGGATAATGGGGAATCAACTGATATAGGGCATTATATTTTTCAACCTAAACTTTTTTCTTACTAATACATAAGTTTTTTTTTTTCTTTCAATTTTTTAGCATCTGGGTATTTCATACTTAGTGTGGTATTTTGATTATCTTTTGCTTCTTCTTTTTTATATTAAAAAATAAAGGATACCACTGGTCTTTGAATTATTAAAATTAAGTTAAACTGTTTCTATATTATTGCACATATATGGTTCTTTTAATCAATGAATCTGGTAGAGCCATTTTAATCTCTTAATCACATCTTTTCTATTCGCTTGCATTATGTTATTTTCTAGCTTTTTCTCTGCTGGAATTGCTACAAAGTGGCTAATAAATACATGATCTATAAATTGAAAGTGAGATAACCCTCTTGCAATATTTACAAATACCAATGATTTCATCTTTGAATTGTCATGCCTATTATGTTGATTCAACTAGAATTTTTTGTTCGTAATACATTCACAAACCTTTGAAGTTGCATTATATATTTGTTTTTTCCCCTCAATTTTAGATGACTAAAGTATATTTTGCTTTGTGGGAAGAGTATGTCAAAGCTTTCTCATTATTGGAATCTAAAATCATAAGCGAACTGTTGATCAACATTACTTTACTTGTCAATCTACAATAAATTCTTCGCTTTTAGCCATATCTTAACTAAATGTTATGTTTTTTCACAACGTATATATTATTTCTTAATCTTTTGTGTTTCATCCAAGTGATTTTATATGGGTTAAAGATGCAAAAGTTAAAAATGCAAAACCATAGAAAACCCAAACACAATGAATAGTAATGAAGCAATAAGTATTGAGCTTCAAGAGCTACAATAGGAAAAGGATTGTGTCGTTATGAAATATAATATATATCAAAATATATTATTTATGATTTTCTTAATTCGCAAATGAGTGACAATTAACTGTGATTTTTTTTGTTGACCATGAATGGCCATAACATACGTAGTTATGATGTGGCTTATTCATCGAATTTGATTTTCACTAAGATAAGTGTGATCAGCTATGATGTTCACTATCTAATTATAATACAAGGAAAAAATTATACCGAATTGTGTATGTATTATGATAAAAAAACTAGCATAATTAACAATGAAATTTTGGAGATTATATATATACATAAAACACAGGCTAACCTAGTAAGTATGATTAAATTTTTTGTTACGCAGTAGAGTGCCAGGTACATGAATGAACAATGTAGCTACAATGAACGAAAGTAAAAAGCAAATGTTACATCATGAAGGTTGACATGGAATTTAATAATCCCGAACACACATTTCAAGGCTTAGTTAGAAACTTGTCATAGTATTTTTGAAATTTGTTTTGGAATCTCTCTTCTTTTTTTTTTTTTTACATTTTTATCTTCGCAATTTTCTCCCACAAAAGAATCTTCTCTTCTAGCCCTCCACCCTACTAGACTTCTTAGAAAATAGCTTCGTATCAGGACTTTTGCTAAAAATGAACATCATCGGGTCCATTGAAGAAGCAACCACTATAAAGAAGGCTTAGAACATCATTGGGGTAAGGTTCAAGAAGCCTAGAGTAAAGCAAACCATCTTGAAGTAATGCACGTTTAAGGTGGAGTTGGGCATCCACATCATTGGGAAAAGCGAGAAGAAAGGAGCAACAAACTTAGCCATATGATCATATAACTAGACATAAAAGTTACCTCCCTTAGTCAGGCACTGGTTTGGCACCACAGTGAATACCCTTTGGTCTCCCTTGGGGTTAATTTTGAGTGCCACTTCTTACATAGCTAAAAAGTGAGGCTTGAAGAAAGAGTAATCCACCCTCACAAGGGTATGTTTTCCCATAATGGAATAATAGTCCTCTCAACTTACTCCAATAAAGTACTAATGTCCTTTCTCTATACTAGCTTGGTCCTTTCCTTCGCAGCCTTACCGGAGCCTGCTTTGGCCTTTCCCTTGGCAGCTCTAAGAGGACTAGTCTGAATTTTTAGAGCCATAAGTATGAACAAAAATGGGAAAGGGATGAAAGACAGTGGAAACAAAGAGAATAAGAACAAGGAAAAGCTCTAAGAGTAGCAAGAATCTGTAAAAAATTAGAAGAAGATTGTAAAAGTGTAATAGGGGGTTTCTGACATATTTCTATTGGTTACTTAGTTCAAACAAACAAAGCGGCACAGTCGCCACTTGGTAATCATTAACTACTCTCGGAATCATCACAATGGCCAACAACCCTACCACATGTCATGAACTGATTGCTCTGACAGTAATTAACCTGCTCTTGAAAAATGCAACCATCACCTTAAAAATTGTTGGATGGGATGCGACG
>CAOJBK010984412.1:0-11445 GCA_948294925.1 Codiaeum variegatum | reverse complement strand
TTTTCAAAATTGTGGTTGCCTTATCTCAAGGTCATCAATTAGCCTCAGGCCCTTGCATCCTTATCCATATCTATCAGAGCATTTACTCTTTTCTCAATGATTAAGGTCCTATAAGTGTTGGAACTTTAATTAGTGCTCTATATGAATTGTCCAATTGTAGCTACTATCTTATTTTCCTGAATTTATTTTTAAACCCCCCATCTCCTCCTTTAAATTTTATTTGTACATATTCTCATCTTCTAAGGTTCTTTGAATTTCATTCTTTAACCTTTAAAAATATTTTTGCATTCTTTTATAGGATAATTGATTAGGACAAAATCTTGTTTTTTTTTTCTTTTTCATCCTTGCTTGTATGGTCCCTCTTGGACCATTAATAATTTCATCCATCATCCTTTTGCTCTCGAGGATGATCTTATGGTAGGCTGAGCTTATTCCTGGGTCAGTGCTCTTATGGCGCTTGACCTTCATGTTAGTGTCCAGGTTGACACTACATGTGGGGTTAAAATCTATTATCCCTATCTTTGTGCTCATCAGTTTAGGTTCACTCAAGGTCCTTACTTCTCCATTTTCTTCTCCCATAATGATCATCTTAGTGGCCACACCCTTCTCCCTAAAGTAAATGAACTTTACTATGAGAGGATTATTCCACTTCCTTTAACTTTTTGCCCGATTCCTTGGACATTGATCCTTTATAAGTTACTTGGCAGGATCATGAGTCCCCAAAAATTTTTAAGAATGATTTTAAGTCTGTATGGAACTTTTGATTGGTTAAAAAAGCAAATTGATGGAGCTTCTTCTATGTAGCCACTCAATCCTAGTTAAAGCAAAAGTAAGCATTTAGCCCAGATCATAAAGTTTGAATCTTTTTATAAAATAAAATATGCCCTTGAACCTAATTTGTTAAATGAGATTACAGAGGCTCAAGAAAAATCATAAGGGAAAACCTAGTCGACGCCAAAATAGAAAGCAAGCCACTAGGGAACTATCATGGAAACATACCAAGGAGAGGTTTTATGACACTAACACCTATAAATACATACATGTGCCTTCTAAGTGACTTCTTTTGAAAATAAAACCAATAAAATAGCCAAAATTGCCTTCAATTCCATTAGTAGAGGCAAAAGAGCCTTTGCTAAAAAGTGACCCTCAGCCAAATAAAGTAACTTTTTCAAGGATCAACACATTTGAACTCCTTGATAGGCCATTAGGTAGTCTTAGTTTCCTCGACTTACTCTATTATTTGATTCTTTTTCATAATTCTAACTTTGAACTCTTTGCTTTTTGCCAATTACAATTCCTGCTTATATTTCTGAGCATGTTGAATGTATCGGTCATGGTTCAGAGGCAAAGGAGATCTCAGGTAAATTCTTATCAAAACTTCTGAATTCTTGTCCCTTTTCCTAATATCTAACTTGATTTCTTTCCCTTTTTAATATAGTTTCCTCATTAAAAGGCTCCTCAATCCGAGGGCCTTAAATCCAAACTTCCTTTTCCTCTAAGGTGGAAGTAACCTTCCTAAGGGGGTTCTTTGAAGGAAGTTGAAGATTCCCAAGTAGCAGAGTCTCACTCCCCTCGAGCAGACTTGGGGAAGAAGAAGAGCAACTACCATTCTCCTAGTTCCAAGAGATCGAGGCGTTCTAGTCAATCTCATAAATCAAGCTCTAAGTATGAATCCTCAAAGCACTATTCTCAAAGGTACAAATGCTCTAAAAATTCCTAGATAGGTCTTAATTTGGGACTTCGATGAATAAGGAGTTTGTTCAAGAGACTCAGTGTCATCCTTCCCCTTTTGTACCCACTTTTGTTAATCCCTCTCATCCTCGTTCATCATTTGTCGCCTAAGGAAGATCTTAAGATAGGATTTTATATTTTCTTATTTTGATATTTTACCATTTAATAATGTCATTATTTTTTGTAAAACTCCTAAGAATCACTTATTAATCTCCTGGTTGATGATGGATATGAGTCAACCTCAGTCATTGATACAGAGCAAGAATCTATTATTATTGTGAAGGATCTTATCAAGTAACACCTTAATTAGTTGTCTGTGGTCAAGACGATGGGGATGAAGTTTGATACTAATCCTAATTTGATAAAGAATATTCGAGAATCCTTTGAATTCCTATCTAAACACGCCACAAATCAGGATATTAATGTTGGACTTAAGTCCCATTTTGATGACCTATGCTAGGGTTTTGATCAGTCCCTTAAACAATTTTAGAAAGGGAAAAAGCTTCCATCTTGGTGAATGATAGCCTTCAAAAGAAATTTGCTTCTTTATTGGGGTGAAGCAAGGCTTCCCTCTCTCTCTCTCTCTCTCTCTCTCTCTCTCTCTCTCTTTATTTTCATTCATTATGTTTGTTAAGCCTATGACAGCTTTACTAGTTAAGATGACTTATCTACAGTTGTTCTCAAGTTTTAATTTATCTACTTCTAGACCCATTATCTCTCATGTGCTTTTTTTCTAACAGTATGCTAATTTTTTCCATCTCAAATCCTTTTGAATGGAAAAATCTAGCAGGCATGTAACATTGCTTTTCTGTTTCTTTAAGACTGAACATAAATTTTTTTACGAACTCTATCTCGGGTATTAAGGTTGAAGATACTACTGTGGAAGATATAGCTTATAGTATTTTTTGTAAAGGGGAGTCTCTTCCTTTCACTTACTTGGACTAACTTTAGGTACATTCCCAAAAACAAAGTCTATTAGGCCTCCATTATTTCAAAAATCAAATCAAAACTCAAATTTTGTAAAGGTAGAGTTCTATCACAAGTAAGGCATCAAACTCTTATCATGTCCTGTATTTCTTCTATACCTCTTTATTTCCTCAAAATTCCAAGGTTCATAAGTCCATTCTAGATGAGATTAATAAGCACATTAGACCTTTTCTATGGTTAGTGGGTACCTTTGAATCAAGCAAGGATCGCTTGGATTGGTCCATGCTTATTAAATAAAGGCATCACGGGGGATTTAGGATTCTTGACATTAAGCTTTACAATAACTCTCTTCTTTTTAAATGGCCTTGGAGACTTAATGAGGATTTGAGCCCCCTTTGGAATCAAGTTATATTTTGAAAGTATGATTAATCAAGAGTTGATTTCCTTCCTCATGCTTTACAATCAAACTACTCTTCAATTTGAAAAGGTATCATTTCCGCCTATATCTCTAAGGGCATTTTCAGTTACTTTGCCCAAACAACATCAAATTTAAAGTTGGAAATGGATCTGCTGGTCCTTTTTGGCTTAGTGTTTGGTGTGGTAATGAAACTTCTTTTCCAACTTTATTTAGGTTATCTTCTCAAAAGAATGCTTCTTTATTTGAGATGGGTTATTAGGATGGAGACTATTGGTATTAGAGTTGGCATTGGACCTATAATTTTGTCAAATGTTGAGCTTACTATTTCTCATGAGCAGTTGAACGCAACTAGCTAATAGCATATCTATAAGTCCACCTTTTACTCTCTTATTTGGAGCCTTAATGGAAGAAAATAATTTTTGGTCCATAGTCTACTCTATATTGTTATTTCTCTTCATTATTAGTTTCCATCACCCTGTCCTTATCAATGGAGCATCTTCCTTTAGGGAACAATTAACTTATTTGGTTGAATTTTAATGCATAATTATTTTAGTGTACTAGGGATTTCCTTTTGATAAGTGGCCTTTGTATAATATCAATTTTTATGACATGAGTGGTATTAATTTATCACTTTTTTTCTTTGTCACCTCCCATGGTAGATTTGAAATTTTTTCTTTGTTGGCAAGGAATTTCTTTGGTCCTTACAAATAATAATTATTTGGTCAATTTGGTTGGTATGGAATGATGTTATCTTTAACTAAGCTTCTATGAATTTTAACTCTTGCATTCATGTGATCTTCTTAAGATGTTGACTTTGAATGAAGGTTTTCCTTTCTACTTTTTCTTATGATGTAAATGCTCTTTCTATTTCTTTTTTAGCATTAGATATTGGTGTAATAGTAAGCTCCATCTAGCTTAGTGTTAGGGCATCTTGTTTGATTGTCGTCTTGTATCTCCTGAACCTTTTGCTTAATTATAGGTAGGAATTTTTATCATCATATTAACTATTAATATAGAGAATAAAATTTTAGGTTTTGATGCATAAACAAGATCACTTTTTGATGTTTGTCCCTTGTGATTTAAGGTTATAGCAAATTATTCTCAAGATACAACAAAATCTATAAAATTTGCAGACAATGACTTCTAAAGATTTCTATAAGATATATCTAGAATTGAAAAAAAAAGAATGCTTAGTATGTATTAATTTCTAAAGGAAGTATTGTATTTATATATGATTCCAAATAGAGATGACTTTATATAAGAAAACAACTCTTCCAAACAACTATTAATTATTATTTTAAGAAATTAAAATGTAATTAGAAAAAAATAAATCTTTATATTTACTAAGTCCAAATCTAAGTTTTAAGTGTAAGGGAGAAAACTTATGTTGAAAACCATCACCTATAACCCAGAATCATTCAAGTTGAATCACCAAGAAATAAGGAATTGTTGAAGCAAAGGCATACCTAAATCCATAATTGATGATTGCTCTCTAGAGTTTGTGGTTGGTCTTCCATATCAATACGCATTTCGTAGAGAGTCTTTAGTTTCTCTGTGTTTCTAATTGATTATAGGAGGCATATTATAATTCTATGATATGTGTGACCTGGGGACCATAACCACTATATTTATAGGGTAACACTATGAAAATCCAATGGGTATTTCTATTTTTACCCATCATAAAAATATAATTACCATTATCTCTACACATTAAAGGCCACACCCTATTAGATGCATTTTGGCCCAAATTATTTACATTTAGCATATCACTTTTAATTAAACTTAATATTATTTGATAGTTCATAATATATAATTATTTCACATATAATCCCAATGTTGGATTAATGATCCAGCAATCTCCCACTTGGGTTGTATTTATAACTTTATAATTATATATCACAACCATATGAACTCAACTTTACTATCATTAATGAAATATATCTGTAACCAATCCGGTCCATCAATCATACCGATATAGGACCAAAGCGACCTTTGTTACATCTATCATAACTAGACCCATAATGATCAGGTACATTGATATAATCGAATTACATGTATTATGATGTGGATGTGTAGCAGTAAAATTTCATGTAATGTGATCTTAACATGCCTACTTCCAACTGGTCCAAACTTAAACCTTTGTGAGATCAAACCATAATAAGATCAGAGCGTAATTTAACTAGAACTTTATCCTGTAGAATATAACTTTAAAACATTAAAACTGAAGTAACTGGAAAATGTCCATACAAGCATCTAAAATTACAAACTCCCTCTAAAATTGAATATCCTTAATTGATGTGACACTCATCTGAGCAATGTGCTCATGATACACCTTAGGTGGCAATCCCTTAGTAAGCAAATCTACAACTATGAAGTTTTTTCCAATTTGCTATATAGAAAATTGTCCACTCTAAACTCTTTCTTTCATAACTAGGAACCTGATGTTTATGTGTTTTGGCTTTGTCGAGCTCTTATTATTATTGGAATACAAGATAGTTGACTTATTGTCATAAATTAACTTAAGCGGTCTTTCAACACCACATACTATGAGCAGCCTAATGACAAATTTCACAGCCAAATCCCATGATTGGATGCCTCATAATATGCTATAAACTTTGTTTCCACACTGGAAGAGCTTATAAGAGACTCTTAAGCACTTTTCCAGGAGACTGTACCTCTAGCAAGCAAATAGATATAACCTGATGTAGATGTCATACTATCTTGACATCTAGCAAAATTAGAGTCAGTATAACCAATGATCTCAAGATGATCTAACCTTCAATATGTGAGCATGGAGTGTTTTACTCTCTGTAAGTATCATAAGAACCGTTTGGGTGCTTTCCAATGATCCATTCCTAGATTGCTTAAGCATCTACCCAACACCCCAATAATGTATGCAATATATGGTTATGTGAAAACCTGAGCACACATAAGACTCCCTACTACTAAGGTATAAGGAATCTTCTGCATTTCTGTTATCACGAAATCATTCTTAAGGCATTGAATGAGACTAAATTATCTTCTTTAGCTATAAGGGTATCACTTGGTTTGCAATCTTGCACGTTGTACCTTTTAAGAATATTTTCGATATAGCTCTTTTATGACAATCTAAGAAGACCTCGAGAGTGATATTGATGTATCTTTATGCCTAATAAAAAAAAGGCATCACCAAGATCTTTCATCTCAAAATTTTTAGCTAGAAATCTCTTGGTCTCATGCAATAAACTTATATTGTTGCTGGCAAGCAAGATGTGATCGACATACATGTTCGCTCCCATTAAACTTGTGGTATACACAATCATCTACTAAATTCATCTCAAAACCAAATGAAATGATCACTTGATGAAATTTGTAATACCATTATCGAGATACATGTTTGAACCTATAAATGGATTTTTCAAGTTTACAGACCATATTCTTTAAGTCCCCAGACACAGTTTTTTGGTTACACCAAATAGATCATCTCATCAACGTCACCATTAAGAAATGCATCTTCACATCCATTTGATGTAACTCAAGATCAAAATTTACCACTAATTCTATAATAATCCTAAAAGAGTCTTTCCTAGAAACACGTGAGAAAGCCTCTTTATAGTCGACGCCTTCTTTTTATGTAAAGCCCTTAGCGACTAGTTGAGATTTGAACCTTTCCAAATTCCCTTTTAAATCCCTTTTGGTTTTAAATATCTATTTGTAACCAATTGGTTTTGCACCTTCAGGCTATGGGACAAGATTCTATATGTTATTGTCTTTCATGGACTTTATCTCCTCATTTGTGGCATCAATCCACTTTTGAGAGTTATAAATTTCTATGGCTTGATGAGAGTTGATCTAATAATCTTCCATCAATCCTATGTGTACTTGAAGTTCTTGGAGAAATACAATGTAATCATCTGGCGGTGCACTTCTCCTCTCTCTAGTGGATCTTTTTAATGGCATTGGTTCTTGAGGAGCTAGAGTTGGTTCTTCTAGAATAATTTCTTGCATAGGGGGTTTTTCAATATAGGGTGTTTTCCAACATTGTCATATTCTATTGTGTCTTGAACAAGATCAAGAATGAAATCCTAACCAATGTCAATAACACCTATGGGAATATTAATATATTCCTATTCAAAGATAATGTTTCTAACTGTATTTCCCCTTACAAACTCGGCATCCTCAAAGAACCGAACGTTTCCCTACTAAAAAATTGACTTAGTCATGGGATCATAAAATTTATACCTTCTAGATCTTTCAAAATATCCAATAAAGTAGTAACTAACCATCCTTGAGTCCAGTTTCTTTTCATTAGGCCTATAATGCCTTACCTCAGTTGGATAACCCCCATATGAAAGTGCTTTATACTAGGATTTTTACTTGTCCAAAGCTCATATGGAGTTTTGGTAGTTGCTTTAGTTGGAACTTTGTTAAGGATATATGCTGCAACCTTAAGTGCTTTCTCCCTAGAGTGATTCTGGTAAGATAGAATGACAAATCATTTTCCTCGCCATGTCTTTAAGCATTTAGTTTTGTCTTTTAGCTATACCATTCATGGTAGGTGAACCTGGCATGGTGTACTATGAGATAGTACCACATTCCTCTAGGAATGTAACAAATAGTCTTGGACGTTCTTCACTTGACTCATCATTATCTTCCATAGTATTCACCACTACGATCAGATTTGACACTTTTGATTCTTTTATTGTGTTGGTTCTCAACTTTAGCCTTATAATTTTTTTAACACAATTAATGATTGTGATTTTTCATGAATGAGATATATGTAGCCATGTCTAGAATAATTGTCCATGAACAATATGAAATATTGTTGACCATTACGAGCAATTATAGGAAATTGTCTACAAATATCTATATGGATTAGTTCTAAGAAGCCTAGAGTCCTGTTCACTTCAAATCTCCTTTTATTAGTTTGTTTTTCCTTTATACAACTAACACAAATATCAAAGTTTGTGAAATCTGAGAGATCAAGAATTTCATTGGACACAAGTCTCTCTATTCTCCGTATGAAGATATGACCTAATCTCTTGTGCCATAATGCAACTAAATTCTCATTGGTTAATTTTCTTTTTATACCTCATGTACTTAGGCCCTATTCTTTTCACATTATTTTTTTGAATTAATTTTTACTGATTATAATTTTTTAAGGATTTTTTTGAACTTATTTTTACTGAATAAAACTGATTTTTACTAATTAAAATTAATTTTTGATTATTACTTATTTTTTAAAACTGAATTGTTGGATCATTAATCCAACATCAAGTGTCATTTATTAAATACTATATATTATATTACTTTTGTTTTCATCTATTTTTCAAATAATAAAAAAAAAATCAAATAGGCACACACATTTACATACACTTATTTGCTCATGCCTTTTTTTTTTTTTAATTTGGAATTGAAACTTGCATAACAAACTAGTTAAAGTGATTTTTTTTTCTAATTAAAATTAAATTATAAAGATTGATTATAAAAAATTATATATATATATATATATATATATATATATATATATATATATATATATATTGTACACAATAATAAATATGCAAATGAAAAAAAAATCTTTGTTGTAACTTTGCATTATCAAATAAACATTTTGATGATCTAGCTTTGAAGTGAAGTTAATTTTTTACTATATTACAATTTTTATTTCTAAGTTTTAAATATTAGCGATATGATTGCCGAGTTTTATTTTATTTTTTGAAATGATGATTGCCAAATTTTATTTTATTTTATTTTTATTTTTGAGTAGGGAATGAGATTTAAACCTTGATCTGTTAACAGGACGTGCAATTGGAATTAGGCTAAGCCTTGATGTGTAATTGCAGAGTTTTTTTAATATCAAGCTTTCATATATTTTTAGTTAGCAAAGAGTATTATTAAATTACTACTATAATAAATTCAAAATTCAGTATAATAGATTAAATAGGTGTAATTATTAAGAAAGCCAATAATATTTATTTGTAAAATATAATAGCAATTTATGAAATGTGAAAGGAAAATGAAATATTAATAACCATTATCATCACTAGGGGTGAGCATCGTTTTGGTTCGGACGGTTCAAAAATCGAATCGTTGAACTCGAATTTCAAAAAAATATTTTGTTAACTGACAGAATGGAACTGTTTTGATAGGAAAACTGAAATCGAAAATCAAATTTTAAATCGGTCAGTTCGGTGAACCAAATAACATAACTATTTTTTTAGTTATTTTGATTGAAAGATATGAGAACTGATTAATTTTTCAATACATTTCTAAAAAACTGACACTTTAAATATAAAATTATATAATATACCAAAGTTTGATAATATAATTTACAATATTAAATGGAGCAAACATAAATTACAATTAAATATAGCTTCAATATTAAAAAATGACTTTATACAAAAAAATATCTATGTCAAAAATTTTAAAAATTATATATTTGTAATTGTAAAGTCTCTAAAAGTGTTTCTGCTCTGTACCAAAATAAAAAAAAAAAAAACATTTAAGAAGCTTGCAAAGAAAATTTGTTAAGTTAGTAACAAATAAACAAAATTGAAAAACAAAGACAAAATATTTAAAAAAATTAGACTCAATCATTATTTTTAGTTCATAAAAAGAATGAATAGAGCTATATGGCTGTAAATCCGTAAAATTACAAACCATTAAACAAATCTACCCTGCCAAGATAACTTAGTTAACATGCATTTGAATATCAGAAAATGGTGGATGCCTCATCACTGCCCATAAATACAGAAAAAGTGGCTCATGTATGTTTTTCAGTTCATAGAATGAATGAACTAAGCTACTTGATTGCAAATTCATAAAACTGTAAACCATTAAACAAATCTACCTTGGCAAGGTAGCTTAGTCAACATTCATTTAAAATCAGAAAATTGGGGATGCCTCATCACAGCCCATAAATAAACATACAAAAACAGTGGCCCAGGCATTGTTTTCACTTAATAAAATGAATGAACTGAGCTGCATGGCTGTAAATTCATAAAATTGCAAACCATTAAACAAATCTACCCCGCTAAGGTAGCTCAATCAAAATTCATTTTAAGATCAGAAAACGGTGGAAGCATCATCATTGTCCATACACAAACAAACTTACCAATGACAGATTGCTCAGGCTAAACAAATCTCATTAATTATGGAGTTGTACTCCTAATACTTTAAAGCAGTTTAAGGCACATCATTGCTCAAGCAAACAAATCACAAAATAACTTACCAAAGTTGCAGTATCAAGTCAATATAGCCAAAAACATGTAGCAATCAAGTCAATATAGCCACAAAGTGAGCTTATCCTTCAATTCCAACAACATTAGAAAGTAGTAATTAAGAAAAAAGTAAAAGCATGTTTCAACAATAATGCAATAAAAGTTAAGAAATTTATTGTCATATCATGCGGAATCTGCAAAGATAAGTAGGCTTTATCTAAAAAAAATGTTGCAGAGTTAGTAAGCATTATGTAAGTCAAGCAATATATAATATAAATTAGTTAAACTAGAATCCATTAATGAATCAGAAGAGTTAACCATTAGAGTGACATTTCAAGCAGTCATAGAGTGACTAAGGCCAACAGTTGGTAACTTTGAAATAAATCAAGCACATATTAGCATGTTTTCATTCAAATATGAAATAAAAATATTAAAGTAAAAGTTAATAGAATAAACCTGAGTCCATTTGGTCAAGCTCATTAGGGGACTCCCCAGTTGAGACTGGCTTAGAAGTCATAATCCAATCTCGACAGCAAATAAGGGCTTCCATTAACTTATGTGTGAGTGAGCTTCTAAATGGAATAAGGACTCTGCCTCCAGTGCTAAAAGCGCTTTCAGAAGCAACTGTGCTAATAGGAATGGCTAAAACAACTATAGCAAATTCAAAAAATACATGGAACCTATCACTAATGAGCTTCAGAATTTCAAAATATAAAACTCAGTATCATCATCCAAATTTAATATAGCCTCATCAAGGTAAGTTTGAATCTCATTTTTTTGCCCCCACTCATTTCTAACTTATGTGCCTTAAATTTGGCCTTCAAATGGGACTTCCTAGTGAGAGAAATAGAGTCAGAAGAAATTGTTTGGGATGTTTGAAAAGATTGAGAAGAAGATTCTATTTGGGTCCCATAGTTAGCATTGTACTCAGCAAATAAATCATACAATGCTAACTTAACATGAAAAAAAAAAGCATAGACCCACTAGATTTCCCATACATTTCTTTAAAAGAATAAGAAATGTATCTTAGTTTTAGACTTGGATCTAAAGTAGTTCCAAAGAATATCATCTTAATCATTTTTTGAGGATCCTTCCCAGTACTTTTCAAACTCAGAAAGCATATTTTGTCCCAAAGTTTTGACTTCAATATCATGACTAGATGCCATG